>VXAA01005071.1:20245-51790 GCA_013399115.1 Anseranas semipalmata | reverse complement strand
TTTTTTTTTTTTTTTTTTGCCTTGATTCATGAACAGGTCCAAGAGTTCATGTCCCCAAGAGTAATTATTTAACTGAACCATTGTGACTGTTTCCTTGCAAAATTAAAATAATTTTAGCCTTGAATTTTTGAACTGAGTCTTAAAAAGAAGAGATCAGGTTACAGTTTGTCCCATTTCCTACTGACAGATATGACTGAAAAACAAATTACTGTTTATCACTCTTCACACAACACGGGGGGAAAGCAGGAAGAAGCTCTCTCTTGCAGTATAAACCAAGCACACAAGAGTATAAAATGGTTTTAAACTCCTGTGGCCTTGGGATAATTTAGCTTGCAGGCAGATGTTCAGAGATGTGGGACCAATACACTGCACTACAAACTTAGACAAACAGAGGAGACCACACACATTTGTCCAGTCATACCATTTAATACTAATTCTGGGCCTACCATAGCCCAACAGTTAAATGCTAGGCTGTGGTAGGCCCAGAAGTTTTTTATTTTTATAAGCAACATCCTTCATAACAACAGTTGCAACTGAATGCTTCATAGTGCTTTATGCTAAGAACTTGCTTTCATTTATTTGAATTACAAACAACTGTTACCTGACAGGGTACATTAAGGTGTATAAAAGGCCACAGTGGGTAACTTGTTCATGGTGAAAGCACATGTGAGAAACACAGAGCAGGCAAATAATTTTCCTGACAGAAAACACTTTGAGATCAAATTCAGTATTCATTTGTGATGAACTAGAGACAAAGTTCAATTATTTTAAAAATCAAAAGAACTTGCACCAGTTCATAGAAATCATTCACCCATGCAGAACTTGCACAATAAGTTGAAAAGGCAAACAAGTTTTGAATTAAGTTTGATTTTAATGGTGACACCAATTGTGCCATGTTGAGCCAGAAGAAAATACCTCAAGATTGCTGAAGTCCTTGTGCAGAAGAGGAAGAAAACATTACAGACAAAAAAAGGACAGAAGTTCCTGTGTTAGCATCTGCAGTTAGTATCCAATGTCAATCCTATTAAGTTTCCCACCAAGAGGCCCCAGATGAGTCCAAAGAACATCATAACCAGAGCCAGGGTTAAAGAACTGAAGTGATCCAAAACTGCTATATGGTGCATAAGTCACTGCCCATAGGCTGTGATAACAACCGTGGAGAACTACATTTATTTCATCCTGCAGCCACTCAGCAAATTTGAACTAAAAACCAAATATTTGAGAATTTAAACACTGAAGTGGCAATCTTAGATAGAGAGATCTAGCAGAATAAGAAATATTGCATTGTAGGTCCTAGGAGCAGGAGGAGTGAAAAATAGTAATAATCACGTTCATACCTACTACATATTTTTATATCCTACATACTGTGTAGATATTATATGCTACAACTCAACAGCTCCAGGCAATATGCTCTTGTTGGGAATAGTTCCTTGCAAGCAAGGTCTTCAGACAATTACCTCCTCTAACTGTGTCTATTATAACAAATTCACAATTACTGTGTCTACTTTGGGACACAAACTGCAATCGGTTTCACAGGTGTGCAGTGCCATCCCCACTGAGGCCTTTGCTGCAGGGCTCTACCATGCCATGTACTCCACCTCTTCCCTAAAGAAATCGGTTGTTGCTTTGTAATGTTTCCAGATCTTGATAACATAAGTACTAGAAAATAAAGTAGTCAAATCACATGTTCCTCTATTTTCTGCATGCAGCACCACACACCAGGATTTTAGATCAACTCACTACTAGATCAACCACTGCAGTCCTTCATCATATGAAACAACTTATCTGAGCAAAATTATCAAAAACTGATTTTCCTACCTTGAATACTTCTTTTAAAGAATGCTTTGCAGCCTTCACATGACCAGACTCCGTAGTGATATCCTGAAGCATAGTCACTGCAGACTGCACAGAAGTGGGCATCCCTTTTTGAGCCAGGATTATTTGCAATTGGGCTTGTACAGTCGTTGCCATTAGTTTTTCTTTTTAATGTCTCTCTGATAGAGAAGAAAAACATGCTATAAAAGAGTAAAAAATAAATCCAGCTCTGTTATAGCTACATAAATCTAACAAAGGGTTTCATTATTTTCATTTGAGATGTGAATCTGAGCCTACCAGATCAACTCATATTAGACAAAGTTTTCTGTTCCAGGTGACCACCCATATTTATCACCCTAACAATGGAAATGCTAAAGAAAAGGAAGTCTGAATACAAGAATAATGGAGAGACACCATTAATAAAATGTTTTCATAAATATATGTTATATATTTTGCTCCATATAAATTAATAAGATGCATGCATTTCTGAAGTGCTGCAAATAGTTCCAACTTATTGGACTATTCTTAGCAACTAGATTAAAATTAGAACAGGACAATAACATGAAATAACAGCCAATTCCTGACACCAAGATCCTGTAAACAAACTGCAAGGGGAAAGGAACTTAGATTGTCAGTAAAGCAGGTTTTAGGCACAGGAAGCACATCCATTGTATACTTTCTCTCTGGACCTCATCTTCTTGGTGGTTTTAGCATGTCTTACCTTCTTGGTCAATCCAGTTTCTAGCTAAAGAGAAAATACTGTCATGTGCAAACTCTCAGCAGCAGTCTGACAAAAGGAAAGCTGTATAGTGAACTTGAAGGTATACACCTAAGCACAGAGGCAGAAATTAGAAATTGCAGAGTTCTCCTCATGCTGCCTTCCAGCAGTATTAAAGAGAAGAAAAATCAGTTGGGATAAGACAGCAGGGGGCACAGTCTGTGACTTCTAAAGAACAAGGGTACATTTCCAGAGCAGAAGAAACCTGTTCACCAACAAGAGCAAGTTTAAACAGAACAGTAGAAATATGTTGAAAGTGCTGTTGAAGAGGCTTTAACTAACATGTTAAAAGTAGACTTTGTGCTGGTTTCGTGACAGGAGGTGAGGACAAACAGACCCACATGCCAATGAAAAATCATTGAGCTTACAAGTATTTGAGGAGAACATGCTGCAATTTTCTAGTAGAAGATTTGGAAAGGAAAAAAGGTGCTTCTCAGCAAATTCCAAAACAGGAAAGTTATTGTAGAATTAAGTTATTGCAAGCTTTAATAATAATAATAGTAATAATGTTCATTTATTCAGCTGCTACAGGAAATAAAGGTGTTTAGATGTTTAATAAGCTCGGTCTCCGATTACACACACAGTTAATGGATTTCTGGATCACTAAGATATTTCCCCTTCTGCCACACTGGGAAGCCCTATGTGGGGAAACTCTCCCTTACGATAAAGGACCTGTATCACATACACCTAATGTGCTGCTAAAGCAAGGAAAAAAATGCATTGCTGTTCCTTTCTGTTTCCCTTTATTTGGTAATTTGGCATTTTGCATTAGTAGCAGAGAATCAAGATCCAATTGTGAGAATCAGAAGAGAATCCAGATCAGCTAGAGAGCATCTTAGTAACTGACTGATATGCTGCAGCGAACTATGTTTATTGCCCTTGTTAAAGCACAGAGATGTTATGGATGAAAATAAAGAAAAAGTACACACTAACATCTCACCCAGGAGTGCTGCTTTTTACCTTCCAGCCACTGCAAGTGTTTCTTTCTCTAGAAAGAAACGGCAGCCACCCTGCACACATGCAAGCTACGTGACTTCCACAGACTGTGGCAAACAGCTTGCACACAGAGCAACAATCTGGAACATAACCCTCCCGCAGGCTCAACAGGCATCAAATCTGCTCATCGGTGATAGCTGTGGCAGTGCAGCAGGAGGTTCAAAACCAATCATTTTGTTACTGCTGTCTTTAAGGAAAATAGAGCTAGGAAATAGTTGAGAGCTTTAAGGTACGTATTCATTTCCCTGAGGACCTCGTGATGGGGCAGCTTATCCGTGCATACAGCAAACCAGAGCAGGTAGCCTCACACATGGTTAGAGGCCACTTCCCATTGCACGTGTGACTGGTGTACTCAAGCATGCGCAGCAGATGAATAAGCTGCCAGGTCCTCCACTAAAACTGGCCATAGCTGGCTGTGTGCCCACAAAACTCCTACACTGAAGGATGCAGGAGGAGGGGGACATACCCTGGCTGCTACTGAGGAGCCGCATGGACACAGATTTATTGCGCTATGCATCCAAATAGTCCTCTCCATTTATGATCATGGTTTCTATATAGAGATATTATATTTCCATAAAGAGAATTAAGATTTTTTTGGAAGGTAACAAGTCAGTGATTTCCTACTAGTCATCAACAGTGACAAGATGATTACCCTAAAGGAGAAGGAATCAGCAAGACTATTTACATAATTCAATATCTATGATGTCTCTTAATTCCTTCTAGCCTCCATAGAATCATGGAATACCCCAAGTTGGAAGTGACCCACAAGGATCATCAATCCAGCTCCTGAGCTTTGTCACAGCATGTGTTTGATGCATATGCCACACTTGGAAAATTTGAGCCCAAATTCAACTTTTTATTGAAAATGAAGAAGTGTGACAAGGATTTGACCTAGCAATTAGCCAGATTTACTCATGGCATTTGTTGTGTGCCATGTTGGTTTTTTTTAAACCTAAACTACTGTACTTGATAAAGAGAGGAAAAAAAAGTCACCTAGAAAGCAAACAATAAAAAAGGCACAAAAAATCACAAAGTCAAAAATCAACAATCCTGATTTTATCATTTCTTACTACACTTCCCTCCCACAGGCCACTGGCTCATTCACTGCCTGAAGATGATTCAATCCCATATGAACCAAAGACAAAGGCTGTATCCGAGGGTCTGTTGCTTCCTGTGCTCACCACACTCTTGCTTGTTTAGCACACTGGAAGTCCAAGGAGAGTCTTACAGTTACTGAGTCTTGCTCCAAGTAATTTGAATCTCTTCCTTTCTCTTCCAGAATGTGTGCAAGATGCTGGGTAAAAGTCAGCTGAAGAACACTTTTCAATCTTTGTCTTCCTCAGTTTCTAGAGACTCTCTCCACCCTAACTTCTGGAAGTGTTAATACCACACAACTGTCAATATTTATATCTCCAAAGCACAGGTTCTGTTCTGCTCCAAACACTGACTAATATGCTGAAAATTGTGCCATAGGTATCTGAAGATTAAGGGACATATATTTGCTTAATCTCTAACTCCTTCATCATAAAATTGAAGTGCCAACCCATCACCTCAAAGAAACTTCAAGATACTTTCGAGTGCTCTACAGAATCAACACAATTTAAGAAAAAATAGCATAGATGGATAAAACATAATTATAGCTTCAGAGCAGAGTTTAAACAATGTATAAATACAATATTAGTGCACAGTGAACAACACAAATGAAATTACTAAATAATTTGTAATCAAGCAAGCATTGCTGGCCTGCACAAACCTTTACTTACATGTTCTTTCTGCAATTAGTCAGAAGCACAAGAAAAATAATAGAAGGGAGGAATAAATTAAATTCCAGAAGAATCAATCCGGCAACTTCATTATAGTTTCCTAACACTTTTTAAAAAGAAATATATCTTTTCTTTTTAAAATTAAACCTTTTGTTTCTTTAATTAAAAACCTTTTAATTAGGGGATGAAGACAGGAATAAGTTTCAGATTCCCTGCCAGATTACTCCTAAATATCATATAATTACACTGTCACATTCCTTTTCTCTTTGTTTCATTTTAATATAAATGGAGTGTTTGGATGCAGTAATCCCACACCAACAAAATTTATGACAATATTTCTATTGTCTTCACTAGCTACAGGACCTATAATACAAATAAACGTAGCCACTAAACCACTATCACTAAATCACCACCATTTGCTGAAGAAAAAGAAAAGGAGCTCTAAAAATTCATGTCTATTTTTACATGGAATACAGTTGTTTTTTGTTGAACTACTGGTGTAGAATAACACCACACTTAATAACATTTTGATTTAGCCAAGTTAAATAAAAATTCTTTTGTTTTCATATAATGAACTTATTTGCAAGGAACAGGAATGCATAGAATTCAGGTTTCTTATTTCAAGTTGATCTACAAGAAGGTCCAAATTACACAAAGATCAGCTTTAGCGAAGTAGACTGCGTTAGTTTAGCTACTGTTAACAGAAGTTTACACCCAGGGAAAATAAACCCCTCTCACAGTGAGATTTTTGCTTTATTTTTAAAGGTAAAATAAACCGTATAAGAGGCCTACCTATGTGGTAATGTTTTCTTACTCATCATTCAAACAAACCCCCTGTTCTTGAACTACAACACTGTTTAAAATTACTTACACTTTGCAGCATTAGTCTCTCCCTTCCCCCAGAGCTATTCCTTTAAGTTTCAATCCCCAAAACTCTTCCTTCAAGGTATAATCTACAAAGATGTAGTGTCATAGTCATTGTTCCCATGGCAATAAATACAATGTTCATGACATTAGTTTAAGACCTCACTGAAGGATAAAAAGAAAATACATCTTTATTTCAGACCAGATATCCACAACAGGGGAACTACAGCTCTTGTTTTTTGTGTTTGCACATCAAATTAAACATCATTTTTTTACAACTTCTATAGGCAAGGGGGGTTACAATGCATCATACTGAGACGAACCACTGAAAAAGGTCCAACTAGCAAGCAACACAGTATTTACTTGCTCCTGAAAGATAAAGACCATACATAAAATTAGACTGCAAATTTCATCAATTTCTCCCCCTTTAAAAGTCATCAGCTACAGGAGCAATAGTCCACAGAATCCATACAATCAGCAGAAAACTTAGTTGCTTGAACACCAGGGTGACAGGTTTGTCTTCCCTTCTGTCTATGTAGAGAGCATGCTGCAGAGCATCAGATGCAGATCTCTTGCTGTTGGGTTACTCCAGTTGCTGTCCCACCATCTGGACAGCTTAGAGCACTAACCTACAGCAGCTTTCCCAGACCTGTCTGTTTTGAAACATTAACCAAAGTGGGAAGAGTTTGGATGTTTGCCCTGTTTATTGGACACCTGCTCGGGGAATGCTTTTGTATACTGGTGCTGTTCAAATGGCCTCTGCCAGTCCACACACCTACACTTGAAGTAGATGTGCACTCCAGAACTGCCTGTTACTCCCTGCTGACTCCAAAGGCAGACTATTCAGGTGGCCAAGCTGAAGATTTTTTGCAGTCCACGAATCTGAAGTAGACTTAGATCTCATGCCTTAGCCCTGTGCAGACAACATAAGGCCCACCCATTGCAGAAGGAATGTGGGTAGTATCAAAAATAACGCAAGTCCTTTATTAACAATTGAACTAGAACTGTTGCCAGGATGCACTGTTTTTCATGCTGACAAAGACTGCTGAAGTTAAACATGAATAAACACACACTTGGTGAAACAGGAACAGCACCTGCAACGCCCGCCCTGCGCTTTTATCCATAAAACAGTAGTTGTGAACATGAATGAAGTAATTTCATCAGCTGATGATGTATATACATCTTATGGTTTGTAACATCAGTGAATGTGCAGAATGGGAAGACTTTGTGCAAATACTTTTGCTGCTGAAAAATTTAGCCTGAAGTGGTTGTTCATATTGCATTTGTAAAAAGTCAGTTCAGAACAGCAACAAGAAAATGTCAGACTTTTTCAGCAACAGCACTCTTCTGATCATGATGGATGCTACTATGTGACTGTCAATACTAAAAAGAAACAAACAGGAAAAAAAAAACCTTTTCTTTTAATTCTAAGTTCACAAAAGCCTTTATAACTATTCAATGCAAAAAAAAAAAAATCCAGATAAAATGGAAATCAAACCACTTTTTAGGAAAAGGAAAATAGAATGAACCTTTATTTATTTCACTCAAAGGACTTAATTTGCCTGAGCAAAATTCATTTTTATTAAAAGTAGTACCTAGCAGCCTTCAACTTTTGTTTATGAACAGTAACAAACACATTGAAGGCATTTACAGTGCTTTGTGTCACTGCATAGTTCTCTAAGGATCCACTTAGAAAGAAATCTTATTTCAGAAGTTATATTTAAAAAAAAGAAAAAGAAAAAGAAAAGAAAAAATAGCAAAGTAACAGGACTGATTTGGTGTTTGGTGGAGGTTTTTTGTTCTTGCTTTGTTTTTCAGACAGACCAACACATAGAAGTCAAATGCTATAAAAAAAAAAAAAAAAAAAAAAAAAAAAAAAAAAAAAAAAAGGACTTAAAAGAACTAAAGAAGCTGTAAATAATTGTTAGCAAAGTTTTAAAAAAAAGAGTAGTACTCACCTGGTCACAGGTAGCACTGGTTCCACTGGTCTTGCTTCGCACCATGGACTCTTAGGTTGCTCTGCATACAGAAGCGATGACTGACAGTGCAATGTCAGAGGGGAGAGACGGCCGGGAGCAGACCATAACACATTTGGGCTTGATGTTTGCCTCACAGGTGCACTCTCTGAATCACCAAAGTTGCTGGTAATGTTGTAATTAATCACAGCAGGACTGCAGAATGCCATTGCAGAATATTCATGTCTGTTTTCCACATAAGACGAAGGAATATAGACCGGGCTGTGTTCTGCAGTCAATGTGGACTGATTACAGCTGTAGGGAACTGAAGAGCCGATACCACTGGGCGAGTTTTTAATTTCTGTTTTATTACATCCAATATCCTGAAGTGGCAGCAACTGAGAAAAGTCCTTGTGAGAAGATGCACACAGTGACATTTTGAAGCAACACTGAAGATTGTTTAAATATTCATCCTAAGATGTTAAGATATAAAAAAAAAAAAAAAAAAAAAGGTTGAATTAAAAAGAAAGCTTTGTCTTAAGTCTTTTCTGTAAAAGAAAAAGGGGAATTAATAAAACAGAAAATATAAAAATATCCTGTGCTTACATACCAAATACACTTAAACAGTCAATGTTCAAATTTACTGCCTTTAAGAAACAGAAAACTTTCTAGAACTTCCTTAAAAATAAAACCTAAGACACTTGTTGAGTTCAAACTCCATTAAGAAATATTAACACACAAAAAAATATCATTTGAAATTTGAAACAAAGATGCAGGTGACAACCTGGATCCTAACCAGCTCGCTACAACCAGGGTAAAGCTGTTTATGTCAGAGGCAAAATTACCCTATGGTGCATAATTGTGCAGTAAGTGTCCTGAGCAATCAATTATCTTCATAAAAACTCACCACCTCCTGCTCCCCCTGTAAGTGTACTACTTCAGCCTTCCCTTTATCAACACAACTGTGTAACAGCATATATTTTGAACACACACACACACACACACACACACACACACACACACACACTTTACCTTCCAAAACCAAAAAAACACTGCACATCCCTCTCCACAGAGGAGGAAGACAGGATGGATGTCAGTAAGCAATGCAACTTTGTCAGTGAGAGGTACTTGGCTATGGCACCTCTGAACAGACATTATAAAAGTCAAAGTCACAAAATGCAGATATTTCTGAAGCTGACAACACGGAACTCAAGCAATTCAATAAGGTCAGGAAGTTTAATAGTTTCCTGGCATTCTCCATCCCCTTTGCAACTACTCTCCATCCTTCCTCCTATCTGAATCAGCAATCAAGAGACCTAATTTGCCCACAGTAAATACTTTTTGCCCAGTTTAGGTATATCAATATTATTTAAGGGGAAAAAAAAAGGAAAAAAAAGCCCACCAAAACCATCCTCCTAAGACATAACCCCTGTCCTAAGACCATTACTTTTATAGTAGCATTTAAAAGTTTTTCTTTTTCATTCTTCACTGTGGGCTTCACATGCAATTAATTCCACCTTTGAACACAGGCATGCAGCCCTCTTAAAGCGTGCAATCCAAAACAATTTTGTTTCCAAAATAGCAAGTTCCAGCCCCCAGAAGTGACACTGTAATGTACTTTTACAGATGGTAGTAAGATCTTAACACGAAAAATCATGATGTAGTTAAGAAGTCACTTACAGCTTTGCTGTTCCAGAAATGGCCAAAGTATTGATGTTAAATATTCTTACCTTTTTTCACCTCACATGACCATAAAGCAAGATGAGAAATATTCAAACACAGGTTTCCTGAAGTACCAGCAACGTCCTTGTCCCTAAAATTCTCAGCTAGATTGCATTTCTAGTATGCCATTTGGGGGTACTGACATCTTTTTGCCCTCTAGAGCCAGGACTGAGGGTAGAAGCATCAACAACAACAACAAAAACATGAGAAATAGTCTTTTTGAATAAAATGGATAATTTAGGGTCCTTCTCACTTTGCACTCTGTTGATAGAACTGAAGATATATGTGGAAATAACGAGGAACTCATTCAAATCATCTCAGACACTTCAGCCCCAGCTGCTGTTTTTTCCTTTGTGGGAAACAGGAAAATGAGTTATCTCAGCAGTGGTTTATGTCCAGCAGTTGTTGCACTGGAACTCTGATGCAGACAAAGCAGGAGAACATGACCTCACTTCTCACACAATCTACTTGCCTTATTTGCCCTAGCCAGTTGTTTCACAGTCTCCCTTAAGGAAAAAACAAGTATTATTCAATTTTCATTACAAAAAGCACTGAAAATCCCAAATGCTTTTTCACTCTCATTTTAGGGGGTAGGTAGCCTAAATAATTTTCAAGCAGCAAATGATGGAACTAAAAAATAATCTTAAGACTCTTTTCAGCAGTTACTATGAATGGGCCCAGTGAGCATACTGAATTTGAAATGTATTTAAAGCTTGTGTGTAGGTAAAGCTGTATACCATTTGGGAACTCAGAGGCTGCACATATTCAAGGTGTGCATGGACAGTCTGCAGGAGCACCTGGATGTTTTCACCAGCCCTGTCTAGCAAGAGCTGACTGCACTGCATCCTCCTGCTCCCCTTCAAAGGTCACACAATGCAGAGTAACCCCCAACCTTCTGAAAGAAGGACCTGAGAGGCATTACCACGACATCTGTTGTTATAATCAGCTAGAGACATTCTGCTAAGATGCCGTAATAGCTTTGGCAGCAGGCAACTTGCTGCGTAGTTTCCCTCAGACATTTAGAAAATACATGCATGAACATTGTATAAGCAGAGAGAGCACAGAGCTGGTACTACATACTTTGATGAATTGAAATCAGCTGAGCTTTAAGTCACGTTTTTCTAGAGAGGCAATCTACTAGAGTGGTATGGAAGATAACTGCCTGTTTAGCAGGAGGTTATATTCTCTCCAAAGGAAAACACACACTATTTAGAAATATACAGAGAATTTATGAGTAGCAAGAGTGAAGTTTTAGAGGGAGGAGTCCACGTAATCATGAGAAGTCAGTACAGCCTTCCTCAGAAACAGACTGCTCATAATTTATTTACAAGAGGAGGAACTCTGGGTTCCAGAAGGTTAAAGAAAACTGTACTCATGGTCTTCAGCAGACTGCAATATAGTGAAAAACAACAGCACTGGTTTAAGATAATTAACTAGGTTAGCAGAAATAGTTTAACCACAGTAGACTATGGATCTACATGGGATGGTGCCACTCACATTTCCTTATACCCTGAAAATTTAGAATGGGAAGCCCAGACCCTCACAAATAAAAGAGAAGAAGAGAAGCTGCAGAAATCACGGAATCCTTTAGGTTGGAAAAGACCTCCAAGATCACCTAGCCCAACCTATGACCTAACACTAACAAGCCCTCCACTAAACCATGTCACTAAGCTCAACATCTAAACGTCTTTTGAAGACCTCCAGGGATGGTGACTCGACCACTTCCCTGGGCAGCCTGTTCCAATGTCTAACAACCCTTTCAGTAAAGAAATTTTTCCTAATATCCAACCTAAACCTCCTCTGGCGCAACCTCAGCCCATTCCCCCTTGTCCTATCACCAGACATGTGGNGACTTGTTCTCCAGACCCCTCACCAGCTTCGTTGCCCTTCTCTGGACCCACTCCAGCACCTCAATGTCCTTCCTGTAGTGAGGGGCCCAAAACTGAACACAGGACTCGAGGTGCAGCCTCACCAGAGCCGAGTACAGGGGGACAATCACTTCCCTAATCCTGCTGGCCACACTGTTCCTGATACAAGCCAGGATGCTGTTGGCCTTCTTGGCCACCTGAGCACACTGCTGGCTCATATTCAGCCGACTATCAACCAATACCCCCAGGTCCTTCTCTGCCAGGCAGCTTTCCAGCCACTCATCCCCCAGCCTGCAGCGCTGCTTGGGGTTGTTGTGCCCCAAGTGCAGGACCCGGCACTTGGCCTTGTTGAACGTCATACAGTTGGCCTCGGCCCATCAGTCCAGCCTATCCAGATCTTCCTGCAGAGCCTTCCTACCCTCAAGCAGATCAACACGTGCGCCTAACTTGGTGTCGTCTGCAAACTTACTGAGGATGCACTCGAAATTATCCAGGATTGCTCAGAAAGTCCTGAAAACTGACTGCTGGACTGTGGAGTTCTACTTTTTAAAGAAGAACTGCAGATTTAGGTAACCAGAGTTTAAGATTTAAGGCTACAGAAAAACTCCACCAACATCATTACCTCAGAAAGAAACATGACCACATTTAAGCTAAGGATTACAATAAGGAGTTGTAACAGGCTAAAAAATTTGTTCCATCCTGATATAACATCCTCCTACCTTAAACACCATTCATTAAACTGAAATGAACTCCTCCATAAACTAAACTCCTGTCCCAACTTTTCCTCCTCCTCTGAAGAAAGTTTTTAAGAGCAAGACTCAACTATAAGTACATTATTTAGATCTAATCCATCAGCACTGCACTAGATCTGTACTAGACACAGAAACGAAACAGGTATCCATTATTATTGGAATACAGTCTTCTTAGGAGACTGCAAATGTTTCAATCCACTTAAGTCAGTTTAGCTTAGCAAGATACTGAACAACTGAAATGCCATTAAGTAGATAACCATTCTGTCTGATTTCTTGAGTAATACTTACCATTCACGAATCTAGTACACTAAGGTTCACATCTGGCATAAGAGAATATAGTTCCATTGGCTCCAGTACACACAGGATGACACCACTATCCATGAGGATGTAGGAACAAAAATGTAACGTTGTCAATGCTCTCCACAAGAAAATGAGGTTTCTAGTCTTTAAACAGCTCTACATATTGAACTCCATGTATCCTGACAGTCACCATGCAACAAACACCAGATCAAGCACAAGAATGCTGGTTTAGATGTCATAGTCAAACAGATACATGGGTAAATAATTAAGCCATCTGACCTATTTGAACAAAGTCAAATGGGTATATCTACGCTCAAATGTTGTTTATTGCACATTACCTATACCAAATATCTTTTTAAAAGCCTTGTATGAAATAACTAATTTAACTTTTTTAGCTTTAGAAAGGGGAAAAAATAGGTAGAGAGGGCAGGATGGCATGTTTTAGAGCCTGCTTGGAAACAATACAATAGCTTTTCCTAGAAAAACGCAACAGTCTGCAAGAAAACAGTAGCACAATGGATGTTCTCAGGCACCATCCCATCAACATAAACAACGTGCTTAGAATTTTCTAGGCAAGACACATATGTTGAGCAAGGATTTTTTGTCATAGAGAATTAAGATGACTTTTTTCACTGCTAGGTTTAAATTAAAGTGTAATCATTCTTCCTTCTGTTTTAATAGACATGACTCAGCAAACATGCATTCCACCGCCCCACAGCTTAAGCCCCTCACTCATCTTGCGAAGCATTCTATTAATACTGTGCTAAGTTAAACTTTGTGCATCTCACCGCAACAATAAACCAAAGCATTTTCTCAAAAACTGATCATTAAAGGAAAGTCATTGCTGATGCATAAAATGGCACTTGTGCTTCAAGTTTTGTGGAGAACTTATTACTCATTAAACAAAGCAGTGCCAGATACTGCCAACAGAAGGCAAATAAGTAAACAAGTTTATTATTACCTGAGATACACTAGATGCAAAAAGTAGGAGACAGATAGGAAAGCAAAAGGAAAATAAAGCTATTTTTACAGACCTCAGATATCATATCAATTCCTGCAAAATTAACAGTTTATTTCCAACAAGATCAAGACCTTCTCTGAAGAAAATATTGCAGATTAAAAGCATAGGGGCGAGAATACTTTGAAACACTTAAGCAAACTGAGCACCCTCTGCCTTACTTTAGACTTTGTGTTACTGGGAACACTGACAACTTCTAGGTTATTCTAAACATTCATAAATATTTCAGGGATCTGGTGCATGACATACACAGAGGCACCAAGGAAACTGGGTTTGTTCCACTGGAGGAATGCAAGGCTGAAGGAAGGTTTAATTACAGTCTTCTACTACCTAAAGTGGAGTTACAGAGACAAAACCAGACTTTTCAGAAGTGCACAAAACAGGACAAGAGATTACAGTCACAAGTCAGTGTAAGGGAAAATCCATCTGGACATAAGAAAAAATTCTCTGCAATGAAAATCATTAAGAACATGAACGGGATACCCAGGAAGGCTGTGAAATCTCCATCTTTAGAGATATCAAAAAACTTGGGTGAAGAAGGCTCTGGGCAACGTGACCTCACTTGGAGCAGGATTCTGGATTAGTTGCTCTCCAGATGTCTCTTCCCACCTGAATGTTTTTTTTAAGACTATGTTCCTCCCCTACTGTAGTCATTCATAGAAGAGGAAATTCCGTTTTACTTGTGCTGGAAAGAGTGAAGCATGACAAAGAATAATTACACAGGACGCTGGCCACCTTGCCAACTTTGTTCAAGAAGTGGAGAGCTGTGGGTCCTGCCCAAAGATAACCACCATTTAACACGTCATGGTACATGGAAAGAGCTGTCATATATACTGCAATGGGATTAGATCTCTAACAGGTATGTATATAACTGGTAAAGATTTTCAGATCTTGATTCAAACTGGGATTAAGATTCATTGCAGTAGTTTTTAGCCTTTCAATGTATAGATCCTTAAAACATTATCACACCTCAGAACAGACTTAAGATTTCTATGACTTGCATTCCTTAAGTATATTTCATAAGCTTAGAAACCTACAGACAAGAAATAGAAAGCCACTGTCCTGTTCAAGAATACAAATGCAAACAGAGATTTCAGCTCCTTTACTCTCCATGTCATTACTTCAAAGTACAGGATGGACACTCAAATACATATTCCATCAAAAAGAGTATTTGAATTTCAGTGGGAAAATTCTGACGTGCTTCATTACAAAGGAAGCATCCATCAAAACCATTACACAAGTAGCTATTACAAGGATCAATCCAAGGATTTTGTAATCACACTTCAACCTACAGCAGTATCATGGCAAAAGCTACTACACAGAACATCACACTTGTCCGATAAGAACACTATTATTAAAAGAAAGTATCTCTTTCTGATGTGAGGAAGGGCAGGAGAAAGCAGTACAGGCTGGCCTATACCTGGGACTCACATTTTCATTGAGCTGGGATGAGCATCTGTATCCAGTATCACAGAAGCACACTTGGGGGGACTCAGCACACGCTAATTAAGTCAGTTAATTCCTAAGAAGTTAATTCCAAGGAGTTAATTCCTGGTTTTGATGATCAGATCATAGCTCTGTGCCAACAGCAGGGAATATACTAGTTCCTTGGGTCCAAGAGGAATTACTTCCTTCAACCACCATTTCTCCCTTAATGAGAATGCCCTAGAACTAGCACATAGGAGCCTTCCTCCACCCCATAGCTTTCTAGTCATTACAAAATCCTGTATTGAGGGACATCTTTAATTTGTATGACTCTGCTGAGAAACAGAGTGCCAAGCTCAATCATCTGCCACCAAAAAGTGCCAATATATATGGAGAAATAGCCTCATTTTGTCCAGTAGGGCTTTTACACAACCCAGCAGGTTACTGAATAACTGTCTCTTAGTTATTAGCACAGTGTGGACATGAGCTGGCACAGGGGCTGAGATTCTTTGACTTCAGTCAAGTTCTTTTTGTTTACTCTCATAACAATTCTGCATCTCCCAGCATCAGTCTCTATCCTGACACTTAAATAAATAAATCAGGAACAGAAAATACCACTGCATTTATTCCCTGTTCCCACAGCAGTTCTCCCATGCCACTCTGTGAGGAGATACAGCAGGCAGACGCAGAACAATGCCAGCAGCAATGCAGTCATGTCAGACAGAAATTTAGGAGAGGAAAGGGAGGGAAAAAAAGTCAATATGTGAAGAAAAACAAGCAAATTGGGCAATAGGAATACAGCAGGAATTGATGCTTTCTGTTCTCTCAGGCAGAGAGACTGCCTGTCTCGCTTTCTGAGGAAAGTATAGATGAGAGATTCCCTGGCAGCAGCTGTCCATCACCAGGCATAAAAACCTGTGATGAGATTAAGAGCCCCTTGGCCATCAGACAAAAGAGTAAGGTCATAGCTGCCCCTAAAACCCAGACCCCCGGCAATCTATAGGCAACAAGATTAGATAGGTGGGTAGACAAACAGGTTGTATATACCCAAATGACATGAACTGATTTAGATCTGCAGAGCACACTATACCAGCTGAGGATCTGACCTACCATAGGTCCAAAACATGGGATGGGGGTTTCTGTTTGGCATGTATGCCAGTGAATGCAGGATTTAATTTCTCCTGGCCAAGCAGACTTGATGCATTGGCCGTTCCCTTGAGCATGCCATGCCTCAGGCTCCTCAAATAACCTTTTGCTTTACAAGGCCAAGAAGGAACAGTGATAGCCATAGCTGCCAGAGGTCTTAGAAAATCCTCCTTGTAAACCTGCTGACAGGGAGACATTTTTCAGATCTAGGTGACCAGAAGAGTAGAGCGGGAAAAAAAAAAAAGCAGCAGACTTTTTCCTGTCAGACTAATGTGGGATGTCCATAACCCACTCTCTCCTACCCCAAATAAAAGCACTTCCTATTGTGATTTTTCCACACATTACTATGCAAGTTATTTATGTTGTAAGACTAATTTATGTAATAGAAGAGTCTGTTTCACCATTGTGTCTGTCCAAGAAAAATATGCCACATGCAAGATGTTTTTTCCATCACTGCCAGTCAGGCAGCCACTGAAGCTCTGAAGTTGCACTGTGCTTTGGGAGACACCGAGACTTGCTTCATCTGCGTGACTATTACAGCAAGGAGTGTCCAGTTTGCATCTTGCTCTACTCAGCATGCAAACAAAACAGTTCATAAGTTCACAGTTGCCTTAGATTATACTGCACAAAACAAACTTTTGTCTTTTCAGTCATAAAACTTGAATAAACAAGTGTTTCTGTAATTGGATAGAAATGAAATCTATGTATGAATATGTGTGAAATACTGTACAGTTTTAGATGTTTTTCTAGTTTTAGCTATAATTCAATTTTGCTTCCTTATTGGAATTTATATAAAATACTAGTTCAGTTGTTCTGATTTTGATATGCGCCTTCACATTAACAGAAGATACAAGACTAAACATTTTTGTCCCTGCAATTTTATTCTAACTTCTTTAAAAAAAAAAAGTTATTGCAACATAGTTATTTAATACCCAATTTGACTGACTTAAAAGACTTACAACTGCCTAAGAAATTAGTACTTATGCTGTAACTTCACTAGTTCATTGGAATAGCACAGAAATCAAGATACTGTTTAGTCTTGACTTTACAAGCTATAACACACTGTTCTAATGCTGCATGGAATCCCAAATCAGATATCTTTGACATTTCCACAGATAACAAAAGGTTTTGGATATGTTTTAGACCCTCAAAGAAAAAAATCTCTCCAAATTTGTCTCATTATTAAACTGAACATGAGAAACCGCCTTTTACTGGTCCGTGGGTAAAATCCTGACTCAGCTGAGTTAGTCAGAATCTTGTTGCTTATTCACACAGGTGGACATTTATCCAACATATTAATCAAGACAAAATTTGAATGCCCTCCTAGTCTTATTAAAATGAAATCTGAAAAATCATCCTGGGATTTCTGTTCTCTAAGCTTCGTATTTCCTGGCTCTGGAGGAATGGACCAGCAAACTCTTCCATGTGAATATTTCCTGCTGCTAGCAAAAGCATGTTGCAGATAACTGAAGAAAAGCACAATAACAGCGTAGCTATCAATTCTATTCAGCCCCCTGGATCACCATCCTTTTTCACCGTACATTCTTTTCTACTTGTACCTTCAAGTCAATATTCTAGAACGAGAACTAAAACTAAGTGTATTTGAAAAGAGCATGGCTTCATCGTGGTTTTAATTAATACGCTTTAATCCATTCATTATCATCATATCATCATAAAAACTCAGTGTCTGGCTCTTACTGAAGGCAATTCTGCAACTGCAGTATTTTTAGCCTCTCTCTAAAACTATGGCAATTTTCTTCCTGTGACATTTTAGGTTTATCAGGTTACCAACAAACAAATTCACTGGGATAAAAAATAATTTTTCTTATTCTGCTTTCTCCAGCAATACTTGAAGCTCAGATAAGTTAACTGGTTTTCGTAATTTACAGCATTTCAGAGATTAACTGTAAAGAAGCATCAGATTTAGTCCATCCCTTCAGCTCTAAGATTTTTATTGTTATTTCTCCTTCAATAGTCCGAGGAAGCTGAACTGTTCACTTACACGGCTACCAGTCTGAGAACAGAGACACTACAGCTGTCTTCCTCTAACACTGTGTTACAGTCACTGTGTCTGCAAAGCGTAAGTTACATCTTTTTTAAAAAGAAATAGAAAAGTTAAGAAAGGAAAGCAAAAAAAGAGGATAAGGGGCAGAGGGGTGATTCTATATTTAAATTTTGTTCACAAACTTATAAAGGAATTTTGATAAAGAAATAGCAAATAGAAGTTCTAAAGCTTTAAATTAGAAATAAAATTGTACTTGTTGCTTCAGTAAAGGCACTGTACTTCGGTCTTAGATTTCTTTCTGTCTTGGGGAAGCAACAGATGAGCAAGGAATTTCAAGGATACAGATGAGGAAACAAATAGCTCTTAATACCCAGCATGTCAGAATCAAATGCTAAATGACTTTATGTTTAAAAGGGGCTTCTCATGCAACTCGTAAACATATCAAGACTTTCACTGCATATAGAAGGTATGGTGCATCATTCTCCATACGACAAGGCTGAACCTTTTCCCAAAAAGATATAGCACATTTACCAGCCATTCCAAGTTCTAAATCACATAATTTACTGTTTATCCCATTTTTCCTCCAGACTGGAATTTATTTTCTCCAGTAAAAATTCACTTTTAAGATGTCCAAGACAAAATGAGCCAACCATTCCTGTCATTGCTAGCCAAAAATCTTTACCAGCATTCAGGCAGTGGTTCTGATGAATTTGTTGAAGATGTATGCATGTGCTGTCCCACCTTTAGTTATTGTTAAATAGCATTTTTATTTATATTTTTATTTTTGCATTTCCAAAAGTGAACTTAAGGAACAGGTTTGTAACTGTTTGTTTAATTAGAAAGATGCTTTTCAAAACTGAATTTCGTTCTAAAAGGATGGAAACCTGCATCACTGACTTTAACATGGGTAAACTGCCTAGACAGACACACAGTTGTAAGATCAAAACCTGAGATATTCATCAGTGTGATACCTGGAATCAGAAGAGCCTGATTCAAAGTCCAGTCAAGTCAATGAGGAAACTTCTAATAACTCCAATTTGCTTTGGATCGGGCCCTAAAAATACTATGATGCTAAGAAGTGGCTTTTACCTTTCATTAGCATATTCATTTGTGCAGTTTTCCAAGAACCTTAAAACAAAAATAACCACTAATATATGTTCAAAAACATTACTTCTGCTTTTAGTGCAGCAATCCTATTCTAATTAGCTTCTTAAGCCAAAGTACTAAGATACAGCAAACTTCTACAATTTTCTCTGAACCCTCAAAAGAATTTTTAAAACACAAACCTGTTGAAAGATCATTTTATCTGCATAAACTATTAGACTTTAAGAACAAATGTGTACTGGAACTAAAACAAAAACTCTCAATATTTAGCTACCCCATTTCACTTATAGACTTCATTGTTCATAAATCCAGTGCCTATCAATTGCAGAGCTTTGGCAACATTGAAAATAATAAATATTTCATTCAATTATAGCACGTACCTGATTGACATTGAATAGGGTTTCTGCTCTTTATAAATGTTCTGACAGCATTACATGTCAGCAAGGTTTTCACATAGCAATTCTGGATTTGTTTTCCTTCTTTCCTTTATCTCAGATTCTAAAGCAGCTGTGCTCACCACCACTTAGTCATCAGATCTTAAATATGAATCTTTTCAAAGCAATGTGATGCCAGCTCATCAGTGCAAGATTACACAGATACTATCAGTGTTTCCTTTCCCTGTGAAGGCAAGACCTAAACAGAAGTTCCTCCTCCTCCTTTCTGACATAACAAGCTTCTGAATCTGTCGTTCACTGCAGTTAAAGCTCTTATATTACTGAACCATTTTATAAGCCAACCATTCTCATATTTAGCACAGAAATATGAATGATTAAATAACCAGCAATTCTGGAAGCAAATACTGACATTTAAAAAAGCTAAATCAAACTTTTCTTTAATTAAATCTTTGTCACAGGAAAACCTGAAATATAACTAACACTCACTCTGAACCAGCAATGTACTTAGTTTAGACATTCTGGACAACATTATTAATAAATTACTTTGGTAATGTTTTTTAAACACCAGATGCATAAATACAGATGGGGGGGTGTTTTTATTGTTTTGTTTGTTTGTTTGTTTTTAATGCAACTACATTCTTTTTCATACAGACCAAATTAACTAGAAGTCATATAAGGTGCTGTCTTTATTTTACCAAGTTAACATTTATTTACAAAACAAAAAATTGAAGATGCAGTAAGGTCCAATTCTCAATTATATATTGGGATTGCTTTCAAAATGCTTGATTAGTTGCACAGCATTAGCCTCATCTACTCTAGGGAAGCTGACGTGCTTGTAAATTTGCTTGGATAAAGGATCATGTTATTCATTCTTGCATTTTGGATCCAAAAATACCTCCAAGTCTACACAACCTTCTGAATCTTTCGTCTGAATTTGGAGGTTTGGCTATTGTCAACCCATGCAGCTAAAACAGTCCTGCCACCTTTGCTATCAACAGCTTCCCTGCAAGCACAGCCAGGACCAAGCCTAGGCAGTATTACTGTGCACTCAGTCAGCCGTTCCTAGAATTACTTCACACTAATGCAGTTTTTCTCAGCATTAGATTTGCCTTTCTACCTTGTTTCTATGTTCTTCTCCTTGACTCTCCTCATCTCCTCTCATTACTATTTTGCAGGTCCAAACACAGCTGGTTTTAATCTGAAATTCTCTTCGTTTTTAACTGACAAAGGTTTTTGCAAGCTACAGGGGATTCAAATCCCTACTGCCAGCACTTTTTGATTATTAGTTCTTATATAGCCTCAAACTGGTGTCTATGCAATCCTATTTGTGCCTGTGGTAACCCTTAAACCCTGTTTAAGGGTAAGGTTGTGTTCCCTACCATCCGCAATACTAATCGCATACGAATGTAAAGGTTTACTGCTACATATTACAGAAGTGCAGTTTAGTTATTTGTACCTAAAAGGGCTGCTTTCCCCTCAGGCCCTGGCGCAGCCCCTAAACTATCTTGCAGGCCCTGATCCTGCAAGTCCCTTTACTTTAAATACTGGTCCTTGCCAAAGCTCCCCTCTATTTTTAGCAACTACCCTTTTGCCTCTTCCACAGAACAACAGAAATTCTACTGCTAAAGGACCCCTTATTTTCCACAAAGGGATAGCAAAAACTTTAAAAAACAGAGAGCACAGAGAGGATAATACTCATTGCACCTGTGGGGTTCAAGCAGCCATCAGCAGTTGTTAGACATCAGTGGGGTCAAGAGATCCATATGGCTGTCTTCTCCCCAGGAAATCAACTACTAAACAGGCAACTGCCTTTCTTCAGGTAAGCCCACCAGAAAGTACAGCAGTCCCTGTCATCAGTCACTTTAGAGCATACCAGGTTTCTGCAGAAGAAAACTGTTCTGTATTTGACTGCCTTCAGTAACTTCAAGATGCATTACCAGAGGCATATCTAACAGTTAATGTTCTGCTAGGCAGAACACATACATTAAGAGGGGAAAGGGGAACAAGGACTACGTATGCCAAGCATTAGGAGCAGCTTTAAGTAGTTACCTGTGAATTGTATCTCTGTTCAGATCTTCTCTATAGCCACATCTATTCTGGGTAATAAAAGCAAAAACCTTCAATCAAGACAAATTAAGATTTTATTAAGAATGTTATGTGTTAGATAACCAGATGGAATAAAGATTCACTAGATAAACAATCAAGAACAAGTTGGCATTAGGCAGTAGACAAAGAAAAAAAGTCAAGTCTCCTTCTCTCTCTTTTATCTATATATAAAGTATATTAATGTTTCCTAAAACAATATAAAATGATAAGGTCTTTGATTAATGTATTTTCCTCATAGGTTTGGAGGGGGGAGGGAGGTAATTGGAGGGGCAGTGTCAAGACAGGAGTTTCTATGCATAGAAAGAGATGATTAGACACTGAGCTACAACACTTTGCAAGTGGAGCAGCACCTGTCTACAAGACATGTGGAGCAACTATGAGGAGCCTTGAGACAATACACAAGGCAAAAATAATCCAAATAATATCTAGCTCAGGATGGTATGCTCCCCTGTGTTTACAAGTGCGTGAAGGAGAATACATTAATACAGATAGATTCAAATGCAGTTCCCTTAGACAAAGGTGTTGTAGTGAATAAAATGGGTAAGTTTACCTGCTTGACAACCCAGGCCTATCATTGATGAGTGGATAAACTCTGTACCATCCCAGATACAAGGAGCTACTTACATCGTTATCACCTAAAATAATTCAAGGCTAAACAACTCCTGGGACCATAGGAGGATTTACGATGGCAATTGGGCTTGTCTTTGTAAACTCACCAAGTAAAGCCCCAAGTTTTCTTCTCTGCGTTCCTACTATATTTAGCACCCCAGGTCTTGCAGTCACAACTTGGCTTCCTAGCAAGTTCACATGATATAAGCAATTTAAAGAGTGGTTTGACTTGAGTATTCACCTAACAAAGAATCTTTTCACCACCTCCCACAAGTTTTAAAGCTGTTATAGCAAAATGATAACACTGAAGGAAGAATGAAGAAAAATGACCAGAACAGAACTACAGAAGGAATCTTTTTTGGACAATGTTCATTAGCAGTTACATTTTCTTGCATGCCTATTATTAAATTGCTGTGGCAATCTCCTTAAGGACACCAGTTGATAGCTGTAAAGAAAAGCTACACAATTTCATCGTGGTATCTCACATACCTATATAAAGAAGTAAACTATGATGAAAAGAAGGATGCAATGTTAAAATTTGCAGAAATAATTATGCCTAGAAGAATATGAAGGAAACTTCAAAAAGGCAAAAGGCTATATTCTCCTCATCACCTGTGAGTATCCAGTGGGTGAATACCTTCCTTTGTTACCATGGGTTCCATCCCAGTACCACACACTGCGTTCCCTAACTATTCCCATAGAAAAGGGAAATCACTATCACAAGGGAAGCTTTATTTCCACTCCACACAGAAAAGCTTCCTTGAACTTGTTACTACCTTAGAAACACCAGCTTTAAATACAGCCATCTGGTTCACAGCATCTCCAAATCCAATAAAGATTTCAGCCACAATACTAGATTTTCTCCTCGAGGCTCCTAGTTTCAAGCTGACCAGGGATATGCCTGGATACTGAAAGGCTGGGTACAAAGGCTTTCCCCTGCTACTACAGCTCAAACTCCCTTCTGCCCTCATTTAGGTCTTTCCACATACAGTGACAACCATGACTCATGGTCTTACTGCATATTCCCGTCTCTTCCCTTAGAAGCCTGGGCCTTGAATATACTACTATAGTAGAACAAGTCTCTTAGGACTCATCCTGAAGTAGGAATTAAGTTATTCTAAATAAATAACAGTTTTCTTCTGTTCTGAGATCCTAGCTTCCTTGCTGATGCTATGGAGGAGGCAAACCTGCTCCCCCAAAACCAAGAATAGACCTTGTTTCCCCAGCCTTTCCAATTCCAGAAAAGTTGGCTTCTAGAGATGCTAGAAACAAAGTCCTTTCCATAGCATGAGCTCTTTCTTGCCTGTACACAACCATGGAGAGATTATGTGGGAGGATTTTGCTTCTTAATGTCCTGGAGATAAATGTCCATTTCCCTCCGTGCCTTTTCAACTCCTTACTATTAGCAATTCCTCTTTATTTAAGCTAGCTACATTTAGTCTCCTAGACAAGTTCAGGGAAAAAAAAAAAAAAAAACATACAATTTTATAGTGTAGGAACCCTTGGAGATGGTTGCTTTCCATAAAGCCACAAAGAATCAGCAGAGAAATTTAATTACCTTACTTATACTAGGCAGATAATGTCAAATGAGAACCACGCAATTACAGAAGATGATAACTGCTTTGAAGGACATGTCCGATGTCAGACACCTGTTTATTAGATCTACTCAAGCTAAGCTTATGAATTATTGTTACCTCCTTTTTTTTTGCTGATTTCATGAGAAAATAGGCAATGGGAAAAAGAAGAATAGTTGGGCAAGACAGAAAAGGCCTGCTAGCTCAGAATAACCACTAATGAAGTGGCTTTGGTAAAGGGATGAAATGTAATTGGTCACACCTACTGTTCTTCAATAGTTTTTCAACAAACATCAAGAGCAGCTGTCCTTAATTCAGAGTCTCTTCTACAATACAACTAATATACTCAAGCAAACTGAAATATACTTTCTTTTCTCAGCAGACAACCTGAATCTAACTAGAAAAGCAAAGTTCAAGATGCAGAAGATTCTGCCAGTGAGAGAACAAGAGAAGAGAGAGAGTTACAAAGCCAGCTGAAGTGGCTGAAAGATTCCCAAAGTATTTACAGCAATTGAAGCAACTGAGGTTTATTCTTTGATCAATACAGACACTTAAAAACAACTTGCCCTTTAAGGAGTCTGATTGAAAAGAAATAAAACCACCACAACACCACCGTTTGAAAAGAGAAGCAAGAGTTTTCAGCAACGTTACCACAAAGAAGCAGATAAAAAAGGCAGTGACTCTTCCCACATATCTTTTTTATTCATTGTTTTCAGAATCAGACTTCATTTTGCAGCAAGTTTTAGTTCAACTTCCTCTTTAGAAATAGGCAGTCTTCATTGGCAGCAGCTACTGGCTGAGGTCAGACTGGGTCATCTCCATTTGTCTGACAGCTTGCTGCCATCACCAACAGCAGTGTCTCTCCCTTGCCTTCTCAGGACCTCATGGTCCCTCCCTGTTCCTTGTGCTGCCTGTGGAGTTCACCTGACCCAGCATAAGTCACTTCAACTTGGGAACTTCACAGAAAGCTATCCCAGCAAAAAGAGAGGGAGGGAGAGAGGGATAGTTTCTTTCTTTCTTTCTTTCTTTTTTCTTTTTTTCTTTTTTCATCTCACTGCCAGGCTAATGAGTTGAATCTGTTCCTGAGAGGTCAGACAAATAGCAAAGCAACAGAAAGGTGGGGCTGTACAAGCTGGAGAGGGGGAGGAAAGGTGGAAAGACTGCTCCTTTGCCTGATTGCAAACTGTTATATGAGATCAGTTCCTTTCTTCCTACAAGGAGAACTTGTAGCTACGACTGGATAAAATTAAAGGATAAAATTTGATTCAAGTCAGGCCACACTTCCTGTAGGAAACCCATCATCCCAAGCTGTGGAGCAATCGGCCTCCTGCTCAAACTCATTAAAAACCATCAGGTATCCCTATTTCTCTTGGCCCCCAAGCAATCCCTCTCTTACCATCCAGGGAAGTAAAGCTACAAATAAGATCTAGCAAGAGAGCAGGACAATGGGCAGCAGAAGCCAGCATGAGGTGTCAGAAAAACAACATTAGGGTATTTTCTAAAGCTTGGAAAGCCCTGTTGCCACCCTGTGCTAATGGGTTGTTCACTCACAGCACGCTCCTGCACTCACTTCACTTCACTTCCACTTCACTCTACGCTAGCCTTCTCCCACTTCTCAAACCACATCTTTTTCCTACCTTCCATGACCTACACCCACCCTCCCAACAGAAGCGCCTTTCTCCTTCTATTCCCATTGCCCCATAGCACAGAGGAGGGAACTGGGGTAAAATTCAGATGGTGGGAAAAAATCAAACGAAGTTATCACTTTCTCAAAGAAACATAAGAATACAAGAATTCTAACCTCAAACAGTTCTCCATAATAAATTCAATAATAAAATGTAAACACCATGTTTAGTGGAGTCATGAAAAAACAGCATCTTATGCAGGGCTGCATTTTGATGTTTAAGACTGGGTAAAAACCATGACTGCTTTTTCCTCCAGCAGGGTCTTGTGATGCAAATCAGACAGACTGGAGCACCCTGAAAGAGAACCAGCCCATGTGAGAAGGTGCAAGTAGGCTGTGACATGCACGGTCCCTTTGAGTCAAAGGCCCATTTACTGTGGTGCTAATGACCATTATAGAGATGCTTTTTGAATAAGCTAGAACTAAAATTACTCAAAAATTCAGTCTTGCAAGTTCCTTCCTCCTCCCAGCTTAGGGGTTCAGTCTATTTTCTTTTAAGACTGGATAAGCTGTAGGCTCAGCACTGCTTCAACAACAGAAATAAACAGTAAAATAATACTCCCTTCTTCCTTCTCGTTTCATGTGAAGAGAAAGCAAAGAAAGGCTTCTTAGCAGCTTCAGTCACATGCAGAGCAGCAATGGGGCATATCTTTTGTATGCCTCACAGTGCAATAGATATGATGCCAAGTTCTTGTGAAAGACAGGAGGGCACTGCTAAGAGATGCACAAGCCAATACTGTTCTGTGCTAAGCAGCACTGAACTCACCCTTGATCTGGCCTACTGCACTAGCAACTGAGAGTCTATGGCTAAGGCTCACCTCAGCCAAATATCCTGCAGCCTCTGAAATCAAAAATCCATTTTTTGACATGTGCAAAGTTTCAGTCTCTCTAGCTCAGAAAATCTACACAACCTAGCAGAATTTGGCAAGGTTTACAACACAGAATCAAGCACCAGAAGGGAGAATGATCCAAGTCCAGGTTATCAGAATAAAAGTTTTGCAGACATGGATTTATTCTTCACTTTCTATTACCAATGTAAGAATTGCTCTGCAGATATAGGTAAATCCTACAGGCAGCGATGTGCTCCTATTCCAAGTACAACTGAGAATGAAAGTAACTCTTGTAAATCCTCAAGATTCTTTAAAAAAATGGCTTGCTGACAACTGCTCTTAAACAAATATGAGCAGCTGCTGTAGACTAAATGTTTCTTTAAATTGTATTAGTGCAAGACTATCAAGAAAAAGATTTAGAGATAACTCTAACAGGGCTCATGTCTATACCTTTTGTTATATTCTCCCTGACACTCCAAATAGCAATTGACATCAAGGCTTGTTAATGAAGTTTGCCAAATTTTAGTTGTGTAGGTTGAATTTTGTGACTTAAGGTAGCTGTATCACATCCAATTTTCCTATAAAGAAAAATACTCTTAAGTGTCTGAACAAGAGTAGGAAGAAAGGTTAAATGAAATGTACATTGCTCTTTTACAGTGAAGCTTTAGTGCTAGGGTGCTCTAGTGCAGAAACAGAACATTTTGGAAGGGGTTAACTTCCTACAGTGAGGACATGACTTCTGCATTCTTCCAGGAAAGCAGCTCCAGATGTTCAACCAAGATAACCTTGAGGGATGGAGGAGCTAGTATATTCCAAGACTAAACAGGTTTGCTCTGTAATCCAGAATCACTAGGAATTTGAGCACCATCTTAAATGCAAGTAGGCTTTAAATGCAATAGAAGTTTAGAGAAAATCCTCTGCCAATGTACTGGCACAGAACATGTTGTTTTCACCTGTTAGCTTGCTAAAGAAAAGGTAATGGAGAAAAGGGAGGTAGCAGAGTCTGATTTGCTTGAATTGTTGAAAAAAATAAACCTTCAAATAATAATTAGAAAGCTATAAACCCCTCAAAAAGAAAGCTATAAACCCAAAGAAGATCTGGCTATCCAGTTGAGGGGATCAACAAGGATAATCATCCGGGGGACTGGCTGTGGTTTCACACTTGGTCTGTTGAACCCTGCCCTGTCTGTTGCTTGGTTGCTCAAAGCTGGATGGATTGGGCTTAGATTTCTTAGTAGAGGGGCAATACTAATGGGAAAAGAGAAGAGCAGCATATAAGCCACTGGACCATTCCATCTTAAAAATATTTCCTAGTGCTACATAATACATTGGCAGAATAAAATCTAGACTTCAGAGTCATTTGTCTTAACTGTTGTATCCTTTTTTCCAGAAGCTGCCTGGTTCCGTTACTTCTTAGTGTGTTAACATGATAAGGCCAGACAGTCAAGCCAAGTGCCTCTTTCAGCACTCCTCCCACACTCATTCCTGGAGCACAGTTCGGAGAGAGGAGGTCTACATGGCTGAGTACAGCATTTGGAATTTAAATACAGAAGACACACAATACCTAAGTGAAGACTGTACTGGTAAGCTCAGTTCAAGAAATTCCTAACACACCTGATGTTTTTAACCTAAGTGCTCATTAAACAATTTTGTTGTAAGAGTTTATGGTCAACCTCTGTTCTAAGCCCATGCTTTTATACTATCTGGGGTCTGCGGTCATTTCTCTTCAACGGAAACATAATATTTAGTCACAGAATACAAATAAAACACCACTTCTCTGATCAGAGTAGCAATCAATCAGAACAGTTCTTTTTACTCTTCCTGAAATATTCTCCAAAAAAACTCCAAGTAATTTCTGTTTTTCTCTCAATCTCGTGAGAGAAGCACTTCTCTTTCTAGTTGCCTCTTTCCTTCCTTACTTTTAAACACCCACACCCACAAGCAGATCAAAACCTGCCAGCTTGTCCTTCCATTCCAAGTGGTCTCAGAAGTATCTTCCTATGTTTCAATTATTGTTAAACAAAGGGGCATATCATTGTTCCCACTTTCAGCCAGAATGGAAAGCAACCAGCATAGCCATCAATTTCAAGGAGATTTTTACCCAGCCATGAAGGATGTGAAAAGCAATAAGCAACAATGGTTAGTTTTCAAAGGGCAGCTTCCATCTAAAAGTCCAATAATGTAGAGTGCACTTGAAAGGATCGGGGCCTGGACGCATAAAATCAGCACCTAAAATTGAGAGAAACTTTTGACATTTTCACCTTAATCTCTTTCTGTCAATTTCCTCATCCACAAGATGAAGGACAGAGCTCTGAGAGATCCTCATATGAAACCAGGAGACAGAAAGAAAGATAAGAAGGGACATTCACAAAATCCACAGGATTGTGAACAGTGGAAACATCAGAGACAGCAGTCATTTACTTCTGCTGCGCTAGTTGTGAATGTAATAAAGAGGGTGTTAGAGAACAGCACAGTGGCTCTAGTTGAGTGCAAACGGCATTGCTACTCCCCTCTCAAAGCTATTTTATCTTGAATAGACAAAAAAAATAATGAACATCAAAGACATTTCACCAATTAATTTTCAATTTTGTCAGTTTCTGCCTGGGCAGCATTATGAGGAGATACAGTGATAGTGATGGTAGGAATTATGAAGGAATAGAACAGAGCAATCACTAGAGGCCCACGCCTGAACAAATTTAACATATAAAATAATGACTCTATTAAAGTATTCCATGCAGATGAAAACTTTGCAACATGCAAATTAAAGACATCTGGCTGGTTTATCTGTTTTGAGACACCACTGAACAAACCTGAACTAGGATCAATATTTACAAGCATATAGTTTAGAAGTTAAACTAGAGTATGCTAGTCCTTTAACTATTAGAAGTGCATATGTTCAGAATAGCTAAACAGAGTTACTAGGAGCTGTGAAGCTTTAACAGTGACACCATTTAGGGCAACTGAAGTAGATTTATAGAGAAGAAGGAGGCTGGAGGGGGACTATGTTTCATGTTACAGAACAGAAAAGCAGTTGCAGCTACCTGGATATCTCTGACTGAGTGGAAGTCACCCATCTCCTTGGACTGCAAATAAAATCTAGAAAGAAAAGTAGTCTGCATCCTGTTGCATCTTTACCATGCTGATTTCTACTCCAAACAAACACTGTATCTGTCAGAATATTATGGTGTTTAGCCAGTTTCAGAGATGCAAATGCAAGATTGCCTTATTTCATCTCTGTTTTGCCTCCTTGCTCACTATTGAAACTTCAGCGGGTGCAAGAACCAGGAGATCTTTATTTGGCACTTGCTGAATTGCAGTTGCTGCTGGGTAATGTGCTAGTCACTAATCCAAACAAGAACCCACACCAGGGCTAGCAAGCCCCAGTGAGACTCTAGCAGGATGAGGCAGCAGACCTTTCCACTTAATGTTTTGAAAGATGTGAGCCTATCTTTGGTAACCACCCCCCAAGGCTGATGACTATTGTGGAAGTACCAGGAGGGATTGACTGAATACTGCTGGCTAATCCACTCTCCTACAAATTTTAAACTAGATTTTTTTTTTTTTTAGTGTGTTCAGAACTGACAGAAGAGCCTGTAATTCTGAAGCAGGCGGATTTCTATACGACGTATTTGTGACATTCAAATTATTTCTGCCAATGCCTTTTGCAGTCTTGGAAGAAAGAGAAGGCCAGCACAATGAAGGATGCTTTTGTGTAATTTACATTGTTAGTTTCTGGTTGATATTTAAAGTATTTCTTGCACATGTACTGTATATTCTTCATTGCTGGCCAGCAAATTGCATTCAGAATCTAATTTATTAAATGGTTTCTTCTGTCAGGAGAGTGTTCTCACTGTAATAGTGATATTTTATCCTGTCAAAAAAATGATTAAGCTAAAACATCTTAGTAAATACCTTAAACTACCCAATAACATCAAAAATTGAAGATGTACAAAGGCTATCCAATTACTCAGGAAACTACTAAATTTTCAGGTAACAGAACTCATTTTCTGCTTGAATGAGTAATCAAGGAAATATCATTTTCTTTTATATTGATCATGGTATAAGGCACAGCCTAAGGACAGGAGCATAAAATGGTCTATTACATTTTCTTTATTAGTATTAGAAAATCATTTTCAAAACTATTTCTCTGTGTGTTTTTTTTTTTCTTTTTTCTCGGAAGGGAACCTCCCTTCTAGATTTTTTATGCCCTGTCTCCAAATTCATAGCTGTGTGAAAGCGTCTCTTGATGGAAGGACATGGTCTCCATGAGAAGTTCTGTCCTTGCTGAAGTCAATCTATGTCTTGCCAATTAAATTCAACATGGCCAGGATCTCTAATTCTGTATGGGATTAAACTGCAGGAAAATTAGTATCCAAAATCCAGAATCATCCCAAGACTTCATTGATGAGGCTTTACTTGTATTCTCTGACAAAAATCATAGAATCATGGAATGGCTTGGGTTGGAAAGGACTTTAAAGATCATCTAGTTCCAACCCCCATACCATGGGCTGGGATGCCACCCACTAGATCAGGTTGCCCAGGGCCCCATGCAACCTGACCTTGAACACCTTCAGGAATGGGACATCCATGACTTCTCTGGGCAACCTATTCCACCCCAAGAATGCCTTACCACCTTCTGAGTAAAGAATTTCCTCCTAACATCTAATACAAATCTCCCCTCTTCTAGTTTAAAACCATTCCCCCTTGTCCTATCACAATCTGCCCATGAAAAGTCACTCTCCATCTTTTTTATAAGCTCCCTTTAAGTACTGAAAGGCTGTAATGAGGTCTCCCCAGAGCCTTCTCTTCTCCAGGCTGAACATTCCCAGCTCTCTC
>VXAA01005071.1:886-19745 GCA_013399115.1 Anseranas semipalmata | reverse complement strand
CCACTCGTCAGTGGCCTCCACCTGGACATAGAGCCATTCACTGCAACTCTCTGGGTGTGGCCTTCAAGCCAATTCCTTATCCAAATAGTTCACCCTCCATATCCATATGTCTCCAATTTAGAGATCAGGATGTCATGTGGGACCGTGTCAAAGGCATTACAGAAGTCCAGGTAGATGACATCTGTCAGTCTTCCCTTGTCCACTGATGCAGTTACTTCATCGTAGAAGGCCATTGTAGACAGGTCCGGCATGATTTGCCCTTGGTGGAGCCATGCTGTCTGTCTTGGATCACGTCCTTGTCCTGCATGTGCTTTAACATTGCTTTCAGGAGGATCTGTTCCTTGATCTCGCCAGGCACAGAGGTGAGGCTCACCAGTCTGTAGTTCCCTGGGTCCTCCTTTCTACCTTTTTTTAAAAATGGGAGTGATGTTTCCCTTTTTCCAGTCACCGGGGACCTCTCCTGACTGCCATGATTTTTCAAATATGATGGAGAGTGCCTTCGCAGCTACATCAGCCAGCTCCCTCAGGACCCTGGGATGTATGTCATTGGGTCCCATAGACTTGTACCTTGTATCAGGTGGTCTCAAACCTGCTCTTCACTTACAGTGGGAGGGACTTTGCTCCCCCAGCCCTTGCCTAGAGGTTCAGGGACTTGCAAGAGGTGGGAAGCCTGACTGGCAGTGAAGACCGAGGTAAAGAACTTGTTGAGTACCTCAGCCCTCTCCATGTCTCTTGTTACCAGTTCTCCCTTCTCATTTGTCAGAGGGGGTACTTCATTGTGCTGTCTCCTTGGCCTTTCTTTTCTGACCAATGTACCTATAGAATCCCTTATTATTATTCTTTGCATCCCTTGCCAAGTTCAGTTCCATCGGTACTTTGCTTTCCTGATCCCACCCCTACACATCCAGATGGCATCCCTATACTCTTTCCAGGCCACATGTCCCTGCTTCCACTGCCTGTGCATTTCCTTCTTACACCTTGGTTTGACCAGCAGGTCCTTGCTCTGCCATGCCAGTTTCCTGCCTTCCCTGCTTGATTTCTTACACATGAGGATGGAGAGCTCTTGCACTCTAAGAAAAGTGTCCTTAAAGAGTTGCCAGCTCTGATCAGTTCCTCTGTCTCTAAGGACAGTTTCCCAGGGGATCTGATCCACTAATTCTTTAAACAGCTGGAATTTCGCTGTTCTAAAGTTCAGGGTCCCAACTTTGCTTTTCACCAGGCCCACATTCCTCGAGATCATGAACTCAACCATGATATGGTCACTGCAGACCAAACTGCCTCCAATCTTAACCTCTTTAATGAGTTCATCCGCATTGGTGAGCACCAGGTCCAGTAACACTTCTCCTCTTGCCTAATACCTGGACCAGGAAGTTATCCTCAATGCACTCCAGGAGTCTCCTGGATTGCTTACAGCCTGCTGTGTTGCTTTCCCAGCAGACATCTGGGTGGTTGAAATCCCCCATCAGGATGTGTTTCCTGGTTCTTCTCTGTCACTCAGAAGTACATCCCCTTCCCCCACTGAATCCAGTTTAAAGCTGAATCTAATTAAAAGTAACCAAAGCAGAGCAAGCACAAACAACAAATTTAGGTTACCAGCAGATAAATGTCCTGAAGCCTGTTAGCTGAGCTCACTGAGACATAAGATACCTAAGAGACATAATCACCACAAGAGGTTTGGATTTGAAGGCTTCTTGTAGATTAATTCTGTGCCTGATGGAAACTAAAACCATCTCTTGCTTGCTAGAGGTCTGCTCAAAGCAGTCTCAGCAGTGCGAACTATCTTTCCCTTGGCTGCACCTGCTTGCCAAGATCCACTCGTGTCACAGAGTGAGTATCTCAAGTGTGGAGTGCTGTTATGCCACTCTCATTAGTGAAACAGCCTTGATTAGACATGCCTTCCGGAGCTGGGATGTACTACTAACATATATAATCAGAAACATATCAGCTTGAACATAACCAAAAAGTAGCAAAAATATTTCCCCACAGAAGTCACAATTCCTAGCTTTGAGTTTTACCATGACGTAACATGCAGTAAGACTGGAGTTGCCTACTATTTCCTGAGTTGCATTTTTGGGAAGGAAAAATACATGTACTTGACAAATAGACCTATTTCTCTCCTGGCTCCAACTTGCATTCCTTTTGATTTTTACTTCATTTTAGTTCCTTCCAATTTTCTACTGGATTAGATTACTAGGACAATTTATATAATAATAACTGGAAAAGCACACTGTAAATACTTTCCTTGTTCTAGAATATCAGATGATTAATCTACATACAAATTTGTTTAAATGACTTTCTAACCTGTGAGTGTTTGTTTGCTGCCTATAAGTGATCCTAAAATATTCCACATAGTTTGTAATCCCTAAATTTCTCTGAAGCAAAGCTTAAGGCATGGTCCACAATAAAAATGCATTTCCAGTGGATAAAATAATAGCTGTGAATAATAAATGAGAACCTGCCCATAGTCTACTACTTCCTGTTTTTGATTTCTTCTCCTAGTTATAAACTTGAAGTTCTTTGGCACATTTACAATTACAGCAACTGGATGTTCTTCATCCAACAGGTCATGTTCCCAGAAGTATCATGAAGAGCAGTGAGGCAGAAACAGGAAAGATACTGAACATTTTGTTTCTTATTATGAGAAAGAAAATTTTGCTCCTGAACACTTGGAACAACTTTTCATCTCCTACAATCATCATTATCCAACTGCACCTGAAGATGCATCCAACTTAACAATAAGGCTGTTTAAAGCGTAAAATTAAACATACGTATGTATACATATATACATACATATATAGGTATTTTACACTTCCTTCAACATATAGGTCAGTATATAATTCTAAATATAGTTCTGGAAGGACGAAGCAAAGACAAAAACATCCACCCAGATGTTTGCCAAATTTTTTTTTCTACTTCAACCTACTGTTCAAATGCAATGGAATGGGAGTCATGAAAGAGTGCAGATAAATAGGCAAGAGAAGGAGGTGGGGTGTTTTTTCTGAATACTGTTCACTCTTTTATCATCTGGCTCCAAAAGGAAGCTTGGCAGTGTAAGAGGAACTCAATTAGGGGACCAAATGAAATAAACAGGTAAGTAAAAGGAGTGTACTTCAAATTAATCTATGAATCTACATGTATATGAGATTAGCGTTACATCAAGTAAAAAGCATCCCTCTCACAGTTTGTACTTTAAATGGCTTAAGGAAAATAAATATTCCAAATGAAATATGATTTGAATTGGATATTTTTAAATTTGTCACATATAGAAAGAACACAATTATTAATTAATACATTACATTAAGTTGGGTTACTGGAGTAAAGTCTACCAGGAAGTGCTACGAGTCCAAAGGCTATGCATTCGTTAAATTAAAAGCATGAAAAAAATACATGTAGCTCTTCACCTGTTACATGACAGAAAACTTACAAGCATACATTCTCTCGTTGCAGTTGGGCATTCACTTGTTTGTAGTGCCCTGGATCAAAATAATCTAATCACAAAAATACACAAGAAGAACTAGCAAATACTTCCTATACTACGACTTACGTTATCCACCACTGCAGATATGCAAGGCATATATTCTTGAGGCCTTGGAAATGCCTAATTTGGTCCAAATGTTTGAACCAGAGATCACAGAACAGAAAGTAACCTGGCGTCTACCTAAAATATATCTCTGAGACGGGAGAGCAGCAGAATTGCAGGATTTCTGCAAGACAACTGGTCAGTAAAGGACAGTGTCAGCAAGTTAATGGAATGCAATTAGAATTCAGAGTTCCTGACATTAATTCTTCTCTTTAGGGCTTACTCATACTCACCAGCTTTAAACAGTGACAATGTATGGGATAAAATTAACCACTGTAAGAGACTTTAAGAGATACTTTCTCTAGCTTGGCTACTAGTTTTCTGGAATACATTCTTTTTCTTCCTCTGTAGGGTGCTCAGATTCAACATCAGTAGGAATCAATCTCACTGACCCCCTAACAATTTTAAAGAAAGCTGGTACACTTTCAGGAGACACTGATGTAGACCATAACATCACTGCTGGTGGTTATCTGAGGTTTAAGGAATCTTTCAAAAATTTGACATGGGCACTTAGACAGAAGGAAAAGTTTAGAAAAAAAGGTGGCACAATTACCTCATTTCCTGGGTTTTGAGTTTCCTTCTCTGTGTTTTCTCCCATAGAACATTTCCTCCGACATGAATCCACAACTATACCTATTTTTATTATATCTTTTCTCTAGATTTACTTTCTTGGTCACACTTACAAGGTATTTTTAACTGTCCTGTATGTTGTGAGAAAGATGAATGTTAGAAAGACGGCATACAACAAATAGCTGGATGTTGGTATAGAAAAACCATAAGACTGAGCCGGAACAGAACACTGAGAAGAAAAGAGTTGTTTGAGATAAACAAACATAATTCACTGAGACCAGCTAATGATCCTACTCATAAGGTGTACTTATTTCCTGAACATTTAGTCAGTCTTCATCTCTGTAGATTCCTTAGGAAATGAACCTGTTTTGTCTTTAGCTTAAAAACTCCATGATATTTTGAACACCTGCAGTCTTGATATACATAAATAACAGGGTAATAGGAAAGAGAGCTACTCTGTATATCACAAGTAAGAGCAAAGCCAGGCATAGAATCCAGCTTCATATTCTAATCACTTGAAGCGAGTGTCCATATCATTCCACTTCTGATTTTAGTGAACCTATTTCCTGACATTGTTTGCTCTGATACTTAAAAGAAAAACAGTTTGAAAGTTATCTGGATGTTCTAATTCATTCTTTAGTTTCAAGAGTTACTCTACTTATTTAATATTTATAGCTGATGTAATCAATGTGTTTATATTAAAGCATATTATCTTCGTAACATATTCTGTGAAGCCAGCAAGCTGCAGTGAACCAGTGAATGCGGTTACTTTCACAGCAATATGCTAATAATAGAACTGGTATGGAAGTGATAAGACTGTTACTGGAAGGATTTTTAGGATGAAAACATACCCACATCAAGATTGTTTTTAATTAAACCTCTAAAATTGTTCTTTGTTTGTTTTTTAAAACTCTGGAAAAACCAACTCTTAATTGCCTTGTAAAGGATCAATACAGTTACCGTGATTCCTCTTTTACAAACAGTAATTTTCTTCTTCAATGTATTGTATCTATCTTTGTCACAAAAATCATTCTTTCAGTTTGCTGAAGAATTCTCTCAAAATCTCCTTAAGCTATCATCACATGAACAAAGAGTCAACTTGAATTAGCCAGAGCACCCAAAAACTGTGTAATAAGCTTTTTAAGAGTCTCTTAAGAGACCTTAATTATTTGCTCTAATACCAACAGGCAGCGAAAAAAGTACCTGGCTCTTTTTTTTTCCTCATCTTGCTATTCTTCAAGTGGTCTTTTGGCTGAGTGCAGCTCATTAGTGACTGCTTCCAACATACGCTATCTTCGTCTTTCTCTGTTTCATTGTCTGTAGAGACTTCTTCTGTCCTCAAACCAAACACCTTTCCAGATACTTCTTTCTCTTTAGTCCTCTAAAGTCCTTCCAAAAATATTTGGGGCTCTTCTGTGATTTTTTTCTGCAAAATATATTTCATAAAGACAGGAAATGAATCAGAAATTGCATTAATACATTCAGAATGTGAACAAGAAGCTAAATTCCCCAGACTTTGTCATACACATCTTTGGCGTAATTAATCCAATAAAGTGAAAATAATAATCTGGAGCAAATCTTCAAATGGTTATACATGTTTTGAGAAATATGTAGGTGCTAAAAGAAACACACACATACCTACTGATTTGCTTAAAACACCTACGGTCAAATGGAGACTTCTTGTTCCAGATTATACAGATTTGGGTTAAAACATTAAAACTGCATCTACTGATCACTTGTGCTATAACTTGTGCAACACTGTGTGCAGTCATGTGACTTGAAAAGAGCTGCCTAAAATTATCTCCCTCCATGCTACTGTGTTAGAAATCTGCAGCAATGCCCTCTACCTGGTCAGTAAAACAGGATTGCTGTACTTAAATTTCAGATTGTAAATTGAGCCTTTAGCTGTTGATTTGGCATCTTCCTTTCACTGAGCTGTTTTTGAAGTTTCTTCAAAACTCATGGTTGTGAGTTTTGAGTTCTGAGGAACTTTCAGCATTCAAATGAATTTGTTGCTGTTCATTTTTCTCAGGCTGTTTAAATCTGCTTTTGTATTTGTTTATCTGCTGTTCTTCACATTCATTTCCCCCCCTTTGGAAACCTTACCCTTATTAGGAGAATTAATTTTATACAGCATACGCTATGAAAGACTTGCATTCCTCCTGTTAACATTTGACATCTCTTCTTCCCTAAAACAAAGACCACCTGATGAACAGGTTTGAAAGTAAGGGCAGGGTGACACAGTTGCTTCTCGACATACGTACATTATTAGTCCAAAGTGTTTTCATGCATTTCTGAATTTACTGTCCTAGTAACAGTCATTGGATTATATGATTGTTTCTGAGCACTGAAAATGTTCTAGTGGTCTAGCAATCTCTGAGAGAGAAATGGAGTCTGTTCCTCTTGTAAAACAGTAGGAAGAGCCCCAATTTTCCTCCATGATGAGGCTCACCAGGAAAAATATTGCTGAAGATCTATCTGGCTGAGATGCATGTGTGATATGCGCCCTCTCTGCTCTTAGATAAGATTGCCAAAGACAGGTTCTTTTTTCAGCTCTACTGATCAGATTTTTCATCTGAAGTTTGCTTCTAGAAAATTTGCTGTAATAGGTGGAATACACTGTTGCCATTTTAACAATACTTTGCCACCCAATAGTGTGTCTGAAGTACAAGCAGATTAAAGTTATGGATTTTTTGTACTCTGTAGGAAGGTTTTGTAGTTGAAAAGGGAATATATTTTTTTATTTTTAATTATTACTAACAAGTATTTATTAGATTCATAATCCAGTTCTCGATGTATTATATTTCTGCTCGAGTTCCTACATGGTTTCCTGTGGAATCACAGAACCTGACACAAGACTACTGCAGCCTGGTAATATTGACATGCCACCCTGAACAAGCAACCCACCAGGAGCAAAACAGAAGAAATCAATTGGACTGGCTTTCAGATCTGAACGTGAAAATTTACAATGACTTTCCCTGTAGGTTAGATGTGCAGTTTTTACTGGCAGAGATATTCTGGTCTTGTTCACTGAGCTGCTCCACATCTTACAAGACCACAGTAAGAATCCAGATCTCTGTTAAACTAAAGTACCTTATCTTCAGCATCCATGTCCTTTCCTCCAAGTTTGTTCTACAGGAAACATGAATGTATGCAGCATTAAATTAATTTCATCATTGTTCTAGCCAAGATTACTAAGAAATTAGTTAACAGTGTCTGTCTTTTAAACATCTGCCTAGCATTTGCCTTCTGTTTTGAATTATTCCTGTTCTTCAAGGAATATAATCTCAAATACATTTTATGCAAAGGCACTGATGGTGTCTAGCATATCTATGAGAAATATCATCAAAGCTTTAACATCAAGGCATTACACTAGAAATGGATATACCTTGATTCTATTTGATTATTCAATTAAATCAAGTTATAGAAGTGTCTATGCAAAAAGAACATAATCAGATGTTCTTTTATGTAGTAAAAGCACAGTAGCAAAGGGAACAGAGAAGACAGATGTAGGTAGAAGGACCCAGAAGTCAACAGAAGTACCATTTGTATTTATTCCTCATCTTCTCACAGGCCCATGTGTAACACCCTAGAAGAAATGGGTATATGTAATTGGATTAAGGATCAGAGAAAGTAGTAGGAAAGGGAAATGAGAAAAGTCATGACATAAAATGAAAAAAAGCACTAAGGGGAAAAAAGTAGTGAAAAGAAAGCGTAATAGAGTTCCCAATTGATTCACTCACTGGGCTTTTTTTTGTCTTCAAAATCTGCCTCTTCTCCGTGAAGGTGTTGACAGTTTTAAACCACTGATTCTTTCTTGGCATCTCTCTTCCATGCTGTTCACCTCTAAAAGTGTTTACAGACTATTTTCCTTGTAAACAAATCCAGGCAGGAATAATGGAGGTCAGCAAGAGCTACTTTGCCACCACAGATAATGTTCCAACAGGGTGGTGCAGAGGATATTCTACAGAAAGGCATGCCCTTGTGTACCTGCATCCAGTTTGTGTTTACAAAACTAGACAGCTCAATGATCAAGGGATTACAACACCTGCCAGTTGAATAATCATTCCCCGCTTGAGACCATATTTCATCAGGCAATTTGGTGGCCATTTGCTTCCAGGTTCTCGGTTAACAGCAATGTGAGAATGCTTCCCTACAAAAACACTGGATAAAAGAGCTGTGCTCTGCCTTTATTAATTTGCATTTGCAATGTGGAGAAGAGAATACTCAGAGTACCCCAATATTGTTCCAGAGGAAGTCAAGGAGTTCAGGAACAGTGGACTGCAGTAGCCAGGGAAATCAATGGTCCATTTTGTTACTTACTCTGCCTCCTGTCAAAACAGTCATGATTATATCGAAGAGTATGCCTGTACTGTAGAGATATTAAAGACATCTTTACAAAGTGCAAATATGAGGAGCATATAACTATGACAGATTAGTGTTTCATGCAGCCTTAATTTCTCTATCAAGAAGTTTTTACCTCTCTGATGCCACAGCCTCGATTGCTTCCAGTAGGTCTATATGAAGCTGCCCACTGCAATGCAGACAAACACTGAGGAAAATAAAAACCATCACAATGTTACAGCCGAGGTATCCAACATTAAACAGTATGGCCTGTATCTTTCTGGTTACCAATAACTTACATCGTGAATTCTGAGCATTGCATAATTATATCTAATTAAGTGAAAACAGATGCTATATTAAATTGTGTAGGAGTGCATTTTATTTTAAAATTTCACTGAAAACTGACCATGAGTTTGTTTTTAATTTGACGTTTTGAGAAGAATAAATGCAATAGATTAAATAGAAAAAAAAATATAGCTAAATATATTATTTGCTCTATTATAGTTCCATTAAAATTATACTAAATAGTCATCTGCTTCTTTTAGAAAGAAGGAAGAGGAGAGAAGACAGAGTGAAGAGGAGAGAAATAATCTCAAAAAAAAAAAAAAGGAAAAATGTTATTCAAGTACTTTCAGGTACAATGTAATTAATGAAGGGATTTTTTTCATAATCTGACAGAACTAAAAAAACTCAATGACATTTCACCAAGTGTGAAATTTATTATTCTAGTCACAAAGTAAAATGATTTTTGAAAAGATATTTGTATTTTAAAGCAAGATGATCCTATTATGTGCTTATGTCTATTCCTACCCTTATATAAGGAATATGCTATTCTGAGAGCAAACATAAGATCTGTATGATCCTACAGTCACATTCTACAAACTGTTTGTTTGTTTGTTTAAACTACAAGGAAAGGGAATAATGTATTTTTGGAGGATACTTTGGAAAAGCAACAGAAGGGGAAAGACTGATGGTAGGAAGGGAGAGAAAGGAAATTGTCTGATTTCGAGGAAGAAGCAAGAAGTAAGAATTGCTTCCTGTTCAAAAGAGCAAAATGAGGGAATTCAGAAGATCATGGATAGGACCACAAAGAAACGTGTTATTACTTGAATTTGTGGTGTATCTTGCTGCTACATGGGCCATAATGAGTACCACTCTTTCTCAGGAAGCAGGCCTGGTATAAGGCTGGGAAAAGGAGTAAGCAGCCTTCAGCCAGACAAACTGCAGTGCCCTGGCAACTAAGCAAGAGTAAGGGTTAAGGAATTTTTCAGCCCTCCACTTCCTCACTGGCCCTAGTCCCCAAAGGATGAGTGCCTCTGTCACTGGTCTTTGCCATCAGGAGGAACAGCCCACTTGTACAGCAAGTTTAGGAAAGAGTTACAAGGCTTGTGAGGACTACCCATGTGAACAGTGTGCATGTAAGAACCTGCCAAGAAGTGGTGGTGTAGCTGCATGGGACAGCAAGCTTGTGTGATGTGCTCCTATCAAAATACACTGTGGATATCAGAGGCAAAGAACAGAATGGACACAGCTGGCTTGAACTACCTGGCTTAGTGAACCCATAGCCAAGTATGGGCTTAATTACTGAAGAGAGCAGAAAGGGATTCGACAGTTCTCTAGTTTGTGCTCCTTCCTATGCAGATCAAAAAACTCCCTGTGCTCAGAAAAATATTCTGTCTGCTGGCAGTATCTACCAGTGGAAAGAGACCATTTTAAAATGAGACATCTTCCTATAGTACAATCAACTTAGACAAAAACATTTGGTAGCAGCTGTAAATATCTGTGGAAATTTTGTATGATCACTTTGCTATAAATTGCATTGGCTTGTTCTTTTCTTTTCTTTTCTTTTCTTTTCTTTTCTTTTCTTTTCTTNTTCTCTTCTCTTCTCTTCTCTTCTCTTCTCTTTTTTTTTTTTTTTTGTGGTATTTCTAAAATACAGATAGTGGAAGTACATGTCCAAATAACACTGTTTTATTGTAATAATTTTACCAAAAGGTTTTCAGGGAAAATTCATCCATGTTACCTTCTCTTCAGAATTTGTGCAGTTTCACTATAGATGAATTTAGCCCATTGTCAATCTGGGTTATTCAAAAAATGAATAGAGCAGATATTTGGAGACTAAGCGTTTTTCAACATAATCATAAATCATGCAGGATATATTGCTTTCAGATTTATCAGAAAGGCCGGAAAGCAGCAGGGATGTCTGCCACATCTATGCAAAGTCATTATGTTCAATCTTTATCCTGCATGTGGAGAAAAAGTAAGTAAAGAAGTGCTGCAGCAGGTGTTAGGAAAGACTGAAAAGAAGGAAAGCTTCACTGAAGTAAACTTAACATATTCTATGCAACCTTCCCCTTTATTTACCTCAAAAGCACAGGTGTAAAACGCAGTCCAAATCTGTCCAAATGCTTGCGGATTTTCAGGATGTTGACATGAAGCAGATAACAGAAACAAAGACTTTTTTGGAAAAACACATGTAGTTCTGTATGCCATGTTTTGCCAACTGATGTAGCTGAAGCACTTCAAATCCTCCTACTGGGTATAATTTATACTGCAGAATTCAATGAAAAGCAATGTACCCAGTGCTAAAATGGAAGATACAATGTCCTACATTTGAAGATTAACTATAAATCCTAAAGGAAATGGCAATTTAAATTAGATAGATCCATGATTGCACATTTCTGGAATCTTCATTGCGCAGATTTATTATATCATTTTTAGCTGGTTTTGTATCACTCAGTCATGCAGCTGTTGCTCAGGAGTGCAGCCAACCAAGGCAGGCTCTTGGTAGTTTTAGTCTTGTCCTTGGAGGTAAACAGAGTTTTAACTTAGTGCTTTTTTTTTCCTCTTTATTTGGAAGTTTGTGGAATTAGACCTTGGCAAATATTTTGGATGTCTCTAAGAAAATATTATTGTTCCTTTCAGTATTCTACATGGACAGTACAGCCTCATATCTCTCAACAGTACAAAATTACTGTTGCATTATTTCTCAGGTTATGAGAGTGGTCACAACTGACTAACACCAACTTCACTCAGAAAAGCTGCAATCATTTTTTCCTGCCTATTAAATAGTGTATATACTGATGTTTTCTAAGAGAAAGACCATGACTTTGTTGCCTTTTTTGCTAAGTCTTTTTATGATACCTAAATACACCAGTATTCCCATAATGCTCTTTTCATAGGAAGGCACTCCCTTTCCTTACAAGTTGTACATCTCCAAAATGGATAAAAACCCCTTTATATATCATTACCTTTGACTTGTTGTTTTACAGGACAAAACCTGAATGTTCTTCTCACGCCTGAGGCAAGGATAGCACCCGTACTTTCTCTTCTTTACTGACGAATTAGTTTCAGGGCCCTCCTGCATCATCCAATATTCCCATAACTTAGTAACCAGGAAATACCTGGGCACTAAAGCCCAGCAACAAGAGAAAGTGACCTGCTGTTGAACTTGAGAACAGCAAGTACTGTGCCTTAGCACAGTAGCAGTTTGAGGTACCATAAATTAATGCTTTTTTTTTCACACAACAATGTAAAAAGGACATCTTGCTTTCCTATTTTCACTAAACAACATAGCTCTTCACAGTGATGCTAGCCAACTGATAATTGTCAGAATAAGTAAATAAGAAGAATTCCATACCTTTTCTTGGTATCACTCGTTGTTTGATGGGGCCAGCTGCTGCTGCTTGTTCCCTTTAAGGTATTCCTCAAGGTAAAGTCACTTCAGCTTGCCTACTAATTTTAAATTTCATTTCCTGAGCAGTCAATGTTTTTTCCAGAGTGCAGTGCTGGTCTTCCCCAGCCAATGTTTTTCCAAAGTATTGTGAATCATGCAGTTAAAAAGGGCAGGTGCCCAGTGAAAGTGCTACAGTTTCCTGTCCTACTTATGGCTCAAGTTGAGGAATGAAAGTAATATTGAACAATATATAATGCAATATGGGAATACTAGTCTTATTCAACAGCAAACACCTTTCATTATTTACACAAACCTTTAATGTACTTGTGGATATACCAAGTAAATGGCAAGTCAGCAAAGGAATCATTTTGCTTCTGAGATGCCATTGCTTACACTGACCTGGAGCAGCTGGTGAGGATGTTTCTTCTAGGGACATTTCACCAGCTGGAAATCGCTGCACAGGAACACAGGAACATTTTGGTTACAGCGAGGAACCCAAGTATATAATGCTTCAAAGAGAGCACCGCATCTCCTTAGAACCTTTTCTTTCAGCACAAAAAAAAAAAAAAAAAAAAAGGATGCTCTGCCAGCACTACTCCGTCAATATTTTAGCTAGAGTTCACCTTCTTAGGCAGGAATGGAGAGAGAGAAGTTGCTTCAAATTTACAGAGATATTACTGGTTTCTCTGGGAGGATCACATCCACTGAGGTCTTGGTCCCAGGCACAGCATGTCCGGTGATCTGCTACATGTACAAGAAGATCTGACGTGTTAGCCTATAGCTAAGCCCACTTTTGCACCTTAGTAAGTACTGGTCTCAGGTGGGAGTTGGTAATAATAGTGGAGGGGTGATTATGAACATCTTTTTACACTTCCATTCAGCTGTTACTGGCTGTGGATATGTTTATTCTGCTTCAGTACAAAGCTGGAGCACAAGATTTTAAATTCACCTGTGACGTTACCTGAACATAACTCACAGTTGCATATCACCACTCACCTCAGTATTAGCTGAGCCACTAGACTTCATAACCACACAGTAGGGAGTGTGTGCTCAGTCTTCACCACCCTGAAGGAAAATTATTTCATCTGAAAGCCAATTTCATCCACTGACCCAGAAATGTGCTCCACGCATGCTGGAGTTGCTGAGCAGGGCACAAAAGCTCCTTCACCATCTCCTATTAAATCAGCGTTAATGGATTTGACCAGAGACAACAGCAAAACCAAGTGTTCACTCTAGAAAGAGGGGACAAAAGATTATTTCCCTTGGCAGCACAGAGGAGTGTAGCCATGAAAACTGCATCATGGAAACCACTGTGATGACTCCCCTCATAATCTCTGCAAATAAAGAGGGAGTTGAATACCCTTACCTTTTTTGGTAGAAATCCCAGCAGATCCTCTTGCTGTTAATGTCATATAAGAGGATAACATGTCTCTGGCCTGTCAGCTTCTTCTCTAGGCTGTTTCTACTCTTCTTTCTCTCTCTCCATAGAGACATCCAGAATAAAATATTAATAAGCACTCTTCAGAACAAAATTGGCTGGAAGAGGAATCAAGGCACAAGCAAATATCAAGAAGGTTATGACTGCACATTTCTCTTTGATATTTCTTGGCTTCTCGGGGTAGAAAAGCTGGTTTAAGTTAGGAAAACTTTTCAAGAAGTAGTTACTTCTGTTTCTAACAAGCTGCAGCATAGCCTATGTGTGATTTTCGTAGATTTTCATGAAGACAATGAATAGTCTTATGTAGTGGACAAAGAACTGCATCTGACAGTCCATAATAGTTATTTTTTGATTAAGATATTTGAAAATGGTTGTTAAGACATGGCTTTAGTGTAGTGTTAAGATTTTAATATTGTTGTTAAAATTGCATCTCCTCAGAGGAAACAATAAACTACATTGTTTGCATACCGCTTCCATAGGCAATCCACCGATACTTTGTTAGCATCATACTAGCAATGAATACTGAAAATTATGAAGCAGCCATACTCTGAAGCTATTTGAAAGAGTATCCTTGTACACTACCTGTCCTGCCTTCCATGGTTTAGCCTGACTCTATTCAGTACTACCCATTCATACCATCTTTTCATCTGTCTTCCTGTTCAGGGGATGCCAGCACTATTTGTTTTGATCCACCACTCCAGAAGTGGGGAAGGGAGCAAGAAAGGTTGTGATCAGGTAAAGAATTCTGTACCACAAGGATCATGGGAGAGTCCCAGTGCCCCCAGTTCTACCTCATGGTGTAACCTCCCATGCAGAATAAAGTCCCTAGGAAGAGTCACAGACTCCTACTGAGAGAATTTCCAACCCACCATCATTTACTCTGAAACCACACTAAAATCTGTTTAGTGGTACTGTGACACCATCTGTCATGAAAGAATATAGATTTTACCCCTTATATTTACTGCTCACAGCATTCAAGGCAATAAGCATAGGAAAAGCCTGGATGATCCACACCTTGTAACTCCAGGAATAGCAATATTCCAAATCCCATCACCTTGCATATCCCTTAGCCACTCTGTGCAGTCCCATAACATATGCTGAATGATGCCTGAACTCTCTCCTAACTCCTGGCAGAGAAGCATCATGGGTGTGCTGGATCCAGACAGGCTACCATGGTTCCCTTTCATTTAGAGCATCACATGTTTTACTGTTATAGTCAAACTGTTAACAACCATTATAGCTGTAAAACTGACACTTGTGAAAAGGACGTGCAATTTACTTCAGACACTTTTTCAATTTTCAGACTCTTTCACTTAGTTCTCCCTACTGAATGTATAAATACTGATATTTGACTGTGACTCTACAGTGGTTACAGGGGCAGAAACTTCTTTCCATACTTGACATGAGCATTCAAGGACTGAATGTGAAAGGACTGACAAGAATTATCTTTTTTTTTTGTAGATTGCTAACTCTGACTTCATTCCTTGCAGAAGTGCCTTTTTGGTTAACCAGCTGATTCTAGAGAAGCCATATGACAGAAACAAAATGATAGAAAAGGAGAAGTACTTGCAAGAGATAGAATCACAAAATGGTTGAGGCTGGAAGGGAGCTCTGGAGATTAATTAGTGCAGCCCCTCTGCTCAAAGCAGGTTCAACTAGAACAGGTTGCTCACAGCCATGTCCAGTCAGTTTTTGAGTATCTCCAGGAATGGTGACTCTACAGTCTCTCTGGGCAACCAGTTCCAGTGTTTGTCTACTCTCACAGTAAAAAAAAATTTCTTTATGCTTAAGTAGAATTTCCTGTATTTCAGTTCGTGCCCATTGCCTCTTGCCTTTTCACTGGGCACCACTGAAAAGAGTCTGGCACTGTCTTCTCTGTACCCTCCCATCAGGTATTTATACACACTGAAAAGTTCCCCCCTAAGCCTTTTCTTTCCAATGCTGAACAATCCCAGCTCTCTTATGCCATCCTCTTATGGCAGATGCTTCAGTCCCTTCAATGGACCAGTAAGCCCATGTCTCTCTTGTGCTAGGGTGCCCACCACTGGGCCAGCACTTCAGATGTAGCCTCAGCAGTGCCGAGGAGAGGGGTAGGATCAACTCCCTTGACCTGCTAGTGATGGTCCTCCTAAGGCAGCCCAGGTTGCTGTTGGCCTTCTTTGCTGCAGGAGCATATTGCTAGCTCATGGCCAGCTTGCTGTCCACCTGGATCCCTAGGGCTTTTCCCGTAAAGCTGCTTTCCAGGCAGTTGATCCCCAGACTGTACTGGTGCTTGGATTTTTTCCTCACAAAGTGCAGGATTTTGCATTGTCCTTCGTTGAACTTCATGAGGTTCCTGTTTGCCTTTATCTCCAGGATGCTGAGGTCCTTCTGAATGGTGACACCCTGTGTTTTAGCCTCTCCTCCCAACTTTTAACATCTGCAAACTTGCTGAGGGTGCACTGTGTCCCATCATCCAGGTCTCATTAATGAAAATGTTACACAGTACTGTCCCCATTATTGACCCTTGGAATATACCAGTAGTCACTAGCCTCCGGCTGGAGTTTATGTTGTTGTTCACAACTTTTGAGCCCTGAACTTCAGTTTATGATCCACTTTACAATTGATTTATCTAACCTGTATTTCATCAGTTTGTCTATCACAATGTTATGGGAGACAGAGTCAAAAGCCATGCTAAAGCCAAAATAAACAACATGTACTGCTCTCCCCTTATTCACCGAGCTACTCATTTAATGGCAGAGGGCTATCAGATTGGTCAGGCACGATTTCATAAATCCATGCTGACTACTCCCAATCACTTTATTGTCCTTCATATGTTTGGAAATGATTTCCAGAATGATTTGTTCCATCAACTTCCCAGAAACTGAGGTGAGACTTATGAGCCTGTAGTTCCCCAGATCCTCCTTTCTGCCCTTTCTGAAGATAAAAGCAACATTTTCTTTCTTCCAGCTCTCAGGAACCTCCATGAGATTTCAAAGATAATTGAGAGCGGCCTTGCAGTGACATCAGCCAGCTCCCTCAGTTCTCATGGCTGTATCTCATCAAGCCCCATGGACTCGTGTCTGTCCAGTTTGTTGAAATGCCCCCTAGCTTGATTCTCCCCTACCAAGGGTAAGTCTTCACCACCCCAGACCTTCCCCTGGGCCTGAGAAGCCTGGTATTCCTGAAGACCAGTCTTACCAGTAAAGATCAAGGCGGAGAAGGCAGAGTATCTTCACCTTTTCATATCCTTTGTCACCAGGTCCCTGCCCTTGCAGCAGGGGACCCACATATTCCCTATTCTCCTCTCCCCTTTGCTGCTGATATACCTGTAGAAGACTTTCTTGTTGCCTTTCACTTGCCTCACAAGATTCAATTCCAGGTGGGCTTTGGTTTTCCTAGTCCCATTTTTGTACACTTGACAGTGTACAGAATATACATAATATATCTCTATATTCCTCCGAGGTTACCTGACCCTGCTTCTTCCCCTTTATGCTCCCTTTCTATTTTTGTTTTTTACTCACAAGATCTTTGTTCACCCGTGCTGTCCTCCTGCCACATTTGCGTGATTTCTTGTACATGTGGATGGACCATTTTTGGTGATCTTTGGAAATCAGCCAGCTCTCCTGAGCCATTCTTCTTGTCAGGAACATATCTTATGGGAGTCTCCCAAGCAGATCCCCTGAACAGGCCAGAATCTGGGACTTGCTCTCCCATAGTCCAGGGCTATGATCTTTCTATTTGCCTTGTTCCCTCCTCTTAGGATGTTGAGCTCCACCATCTTACGGTCAATTTGGCACCATATCTTCAATCTGGGAAGAAAAGGCAGCTCAGAAATGAAAAACTTTTTCCATTGGATATTGCTATGCTTTGTGTGATGCTAACTGGGAAAAAAAAAAAAAAGTAGCAAAATTACACCCCAATTTTACATGACAGCTACAAAACTCAGTAACATTTAAAACAAATTCTATAGTGGCTAAAGTAAAGCGGTCTGAAAGAACCTGTAGACAAAACTGAGATGTATAGTGCTCCTCCAGCATTACAGCACTATTAAAGTCCAGTACTCCCCAAATTTCCAAATGTAAGTAGCAACATTTTTAGACCACAAACATAACTGCAAACATAACTTAATCAATTGTTTAGCTCTCTGCATAATCATTGCCCATGCTCCACGTCAAGCTAAAGAATTTATGTTCGGCATAAACATGTTTTAGCTTGCTCGGAGCTATCTCATCCTTTTGGTGTGAAGAGTCCATAGGAGACATGTTACAGTCAGAGCAGAAAAGCAGGATCATCTGATAAAACTTATCATTGTGTTGATCTCCTAGGTGGGAAGGGAGCACAAAATAGGAACAACTTCCATCATGAAGTACTGTGTCCTTCTTGCTCCTCTCTCCTCTGACCTCTGCCTCTCCCCAAACTCTCTTCTACTGAAACTGAGGATTCTGTCCCTGGGTTTATACCTTACAAAGCTGTGCTTTGCTTAACTAGAACTCTCAGGTGCCAATAAGCAGAATAAAGTATTTAATTCCTGCAGTGGCAGTATCATTTCTTGACAGGGCCATTAGCATTTGTTGTGGGATCTGCCTGGCAGTTAAGATAAGGAATTGGCTGTGAATCATTTTCTATGTCTTTATATTGTAAAAATCTCCCTGCGTTAAAATACTGTGTTCTTCAGTGTCATGCTGACAGCTCCCTCGCTCTCACACACATACGTACATGTTCTAATTGTAAATATGGAAAACACTGAAATAGGAAAATTGAGGTAGCTGTTTGGTGGCCATTAGGGTCTTCAACTAAAACATTCTGTTCTAATCTACTCAGTTCAAATTCTTATTAAGTGCTATAGTATATAACACCATCGTTGAGAACTAGTAGGAGGCGAAAAGGAGCGAAATTTGATTTTACTTGACATACTAAAAGTACATTTGCTTTGTGATCAACAAAAGGTCAGGGACATTTTGTTATTGCAACAAATTGCATCAATTACAATCTTTCCAATCTCTCTCTGCAAAAATAACATGCACATGAGTTACCTGTAACCTCCAGGCTTAGTTTCTTGTTTTCCTGTGGGAGAAACCTTTTGAAAAAAAAAAAAGAAAGAAAGAAAAAAGAGAAAAAAAAGATGCTATTAGATAGGCTCAGCTATTAACTAAATACTTTTGGACATGGCATGCAACAGCTTATTGAAGAAAGGGCTTAAGAAAACAGATTGCACTTCTAAGTCCCTGCATCCAGACAGGGGAAAAGGTGTTTTTGTTGTTGGTTTTTT
>VXAA01005070.1:42723-103904 GCA_013399115.1 Anseranas semipalmata | reverse complement strand
TCTGAGGTGGTCCCGGTCTGAGGGGGTCCCAGCCCCAGTGTGAGGGGGTCCTGGTCTGAGGGGACCTCGGGGCTGAGGGGTCCCCAGGGCGATGGCTCTGGGTGGGGTGGCTCTGGGGCTGGTGACCCCCAGGTGGGACACGCCGTCATCACCGACCTTTTCTCTGGGAATCTCGGCAAATCCATCAGTTTTGGGGTGGGGAAATCTCTTCTGCTCCCTCTCGGGGGATTTGGGGTCTGGGAGGATGCGGTAGAGCCCCCAGGTTGAGCGATGGGCGGCTCGCGTTGGCCGTGGGGGGCACAGTTTGTGCTGCTGTGTGTTGCCGCTACCTGGGGCAGGCTTGGCCCCACTCGTTCTGGGATCGTTCTCCTTCATACCGCGTGCGTGGCACCTGTGGGTTTGCAAAGCAACTCCTGTCGCTCTTGCAGCTGAAGGCCTGGCTTTGGCTTTCCTCTTGCTCCCACAGCCAGCCTGTTGAGAATGGACAAATGGACAACGTGCTGCGTGACTGACGCGGGATGGTGTCCTCAGTGCTTCCTGGGGTCAGGAGGACTACAGCTGAAATGGTGAGCTGTGACCCATGCCCATCAGGGTGGGAGAGCCTGTCTTAGGTCCTCAGGGCTGAGGATATCTGCTCTGGCTCTGTAGCAGCTCACTTATGGCCCCGTGTCAGACCTGCAGCTGATTCACATTTGGGGTGAAGTCCACGTTTGTGCCAGTCGTTGGCTGTCAGTGCCTAAAAGTCAGCGTTTAGCCCTTGCTATCCCATGGCATCTCCCAGGCAACTCCTTTATCCGCTGTTATCCATCTGTGTTATCATCCGTTAGAGGATAACACCCAAATGCTCACTCATGCCAGCCCAACCTCTTGTAGCTCTGATTCCCTCCTGCAGTCCTGGAGGAGAAGTTAACCCCTTTTGCCATAGTCGGTCCAAAGGGAGCGAGTAAACTCATTTCACACGTCAGCATAAACTCGTCATCACGTGCTTTTATGCTGAGCTTTTCCACACCCTGATGCTCTCCTGCACAAATGCTGTGCAAGAGGGATGTCTCTGTTAGTCATAAGCTCCGTGGGAAGGGGCTGTGGGAGGAACAGCTTTCTGGTGGTCAGATCGTTGCTCTGCCTGAATTTTCATCCTGTGTCTGATTGCGGTCCTAAAGGTGATGCTGCCTGTAGTACGGCTGTGTCCAGCCGATGCCAGCTGTGACTTCAGTGCTCAGGGTGCAGAGCTATGGCCTGTGGGGCAGATTTTGGGACAGTGTGGGCAAGCGAAGCCACAGGAGGCTTTCCTCAGGTGGTGAGCTGGAGCAGGGGCTGCCTTTGAAAAACAGCTTTGGCAAGCTGGGGAGATGTGAGAGCAGCTCATACGAGGTCCTCCCCCAGGAGCAGAGTGAACGCAAGCACGGCTCCTCTCGGAGGCACGAGCGTGGTGAGAGGGAGGCTCCGCTGGGAGGCTGAGATGGGGCAGGGAAGCTGGGGAGGGTCTCACGGGACCACACGGGGACGGGGGGCTGGGAGGGTGTGGGTGGCTCCTACACCGCGGGCTGCAGTCAGGGAGGCAGTTTCCTCCCGAGAGGAGGGTCTCGGGTGACGCTGGGTCTCTTTGATGATCCCCCAGCCTCTCCTCAGATGTGTGGTTGGAGTGCTGTGTCCCGTGTCCCTCTGGGCCGTGCCGTGGTCCCCTCACTGGAGGAGGAAGGTGATGGGAGGGCGTGCTGTCTGCGTGTCGCTGCTCCGGCTTCGGCTTCATCGCTTCGGCTTCATCGCTTCGGCTTCATCACAGGAGATATCACTGTGCCCCCTTGCTGCGTAGCTCCAGGCGGGATTTTTAACCCTTTCTCTGTTTCCCGCAAAGCAGGGGCTTTGCAGAGAGCCTGGCTGCCAGCAGACAGCTGTCCCCTGCCTCTGTGGGTGCAGCACCCACGCTCTCTGTCACGCAGGCGGCTCCCGTGGGGTGATGGCCCGTGAAGGGCAGGGTGGCTGGAGGCAGAGGAAGGGGAGGTATTCAGCGTGCAGCAGGTGCCGAGGCGATGCTCGCCGCAACAAATCTCCGTGATTCAGCCCCAAAGCATCTGCCATCGCCGGGGACTGAACGTTAACAAGTGGCCGAGGGGGCTGCTGTCACGCAGCCGCCTCTGCCAAGGCGCCTCGGAGCCCCCAGGAACGGGGGCTCCCCTGCACGGATTCACTCCGGAATGCCTGGGGAGGATGGTGCTCCCCAGCTCCGCTTTGCTTGAGAGACCTCCCCGAGTCCCTGCCGGCCTAAATCTTTCTGATTCTCCGTTGCTGATGACAACGCAGGGCTGCAAAGGTGGGTGTTACATTCAGAGCACTGTTGGCCTCTGGGTCTTCTCGCTCGCTGGGAGCCCGTGTCCCTTGAAACGGGGCTGTGCAAGCCCTCCAGACCCTCCCACATGTGCCGGCAGGGATTTGGCAGCATCCTACAGCCCGGTGTAAGGGCCTCTGCAAGGTGTGGGTATGCAGGCTACAGGTGCAGGACTGTTTCTTCAGCTATGCCACTTAGGTATAGCACCCTTGGGTAGAAGCAACCAGAACTCACTTACCTCCTATTGACATCAGTTTAAGAGCTGCCAGCCCTGATCATCTGTGAAAACCTTCCAGCCCCATGTCCTGGCTGCAGTTAATATGCTGCAGGGGAAGAACAAACCACCCTGGCGCTAATTCCCCTGCTTTCCCCCCAGAGCTGGCCAGAACACAGGGCTAAAACACTTCCCAAAATACCATAGCAATACCAGTTATAATTTCTCCCCCCGATGTAAAACATCTGGTCTGTTTGACCACTTTTATATCACATCTCTGGAAAAGATCTTCCCCTTTGATTATCTGAATTTGGCCTTTTTGGGTGTGTCGCCCATCTCCTCACTTTTAGGGTCAGACCAGAAGCTCTTGCCTTTCCTTTGTGGTGTCTCCAGCAGTGGGTACTCTCTCTGTGGAAGTGGGCTTGGAGGAAGGACTAGGATGAAGCCTTTTAAACGATCAAATGGGCTTGGTAATGTATTTCCCTTTAAACGATCATGTTTCCTAGCCCATGTCTGCTGTTGCCCCAGCCATAGATAATAACCCCCTGGAGGCTACACAAGGCACCGAAATCTCCAGGGAAGGTGTGGAAGATGGAAGCAGAAGAGTCCTTTAGTAGCTCAGCGATATCCTCATCTACCGTAATTGCTCTCTTTAACCCCTGACAGTCTAATGGCCCCATGTTCTCCTCATGGCTTTTTGACATGCTCAGCCCTGTTGTTTGTTTTTATACTTTTACTTATTTGCTCTTCAAAACCCCTTTATGCTTCTCTAATTAACCTCACACTGATTTTTAGCGTTTGCCTCTGCTTAGTGTCACATGCTGCTGTTTGGTCCTGGCTTCCCTGTGCAAAGCTGAATTGAACAGCGCTGGGGCTGCTGTTACTCAGTGTCTCCGCTGTTGCTTTATGAATTTGCTCCTGTGTGCCACTTAAAACCGAGTCAAGAATGGCCTCCCCACTTCTTCCTGCTCCTCTCCTTGCTCCAAGCGAGCTTTTGCGTGGAGCAGTGTGCCGAACGTGGAGGTACTTTGTCTCTAAACTGTGTCCCGCTGCGCCGCGTATTTGTATGTGGGTGGTTCAAGTCCCTTATTATCATCCGCTGTTATCGCCCCTTTGCTGGATTCTGGTGCCATTTTGATCTCGCTCATCAAAGAAGCGAGTCCGCCACTTTTCTGCAGCCGTCTGGGCAGGGAGAAAGAGTCTTGCAGGGATGTGATTGCATCTTGGCGTTTGACTGCTTCTCTTTGCAGCTTGCCCTAGCTGTTCTGCAGAGCTTGCAGCCAGATGTTTTGCTATTTCTTTGACTTGTGTACCTCCTTTTACATCAAGATCAAGGTCCAGGCAATTCACCTGTGTTTGCATCCTGCCCAGATGTTTGTGATGCTTGTTCCAGACCAGTGCAGGCTTTTATCGAACTCAACCTGCAACCAAGCTGATTTTACAGAAATACTCTGTACAGAAATACTCCGTACAGAAATATCTTGTCCTTGATATGCTTCTGTTAAGGCTTTGGTAGTTACTCCTGAGTCACGTTGCTGTGAGTCAGATCACAGCTCTGCTGTGTGTCAGGAACCAGAACCCCATGCCCGTGCCTGGGGATTCCGCCCAGAACTTGGGTTTCGTACACGTAGGGGCTGTTTCCTTTGAACTAATTTTCTTCAAGGCAGGGTTTATTCACATCTGGCTGTAGTCAACCCTGAGCAGCAGCGAAGACAGGAGCGGGGAGTGCATACAAAAACCCAAATGCAGCAGGGTTGTAGGGTGGGTTCAGCCTGATGTCTACCAGCTCAATAGTCCAATGTGTTGCAGCAAGCCCTCAACATCCCCCTATGCCAGGTAACTCCTGGATTTCCCTGTAACCAGCACTGTCCTTTGTTTCTGTAACTTCTAGACCTCACACTTTCTTCGAAGTACAAAGTCTAAGAATGGCCTTTATAGCGGTCCTGCTATATTGGACATTTTTACCAAAAACCTAGCAGAAAAAACAGAAACGTCTCTGTTGTACTGTGCAGATGACAAAATGGTTGGAGGGCAGGGCTGGTGATTTGGTAAGATGGAACTAAATAAATGCTTTAAGAGGGCTAAATGTAGCATCAGCTTTGAGGAACAAATGGTGGACGGTGCTGTTCTGGAGAAACAGTGACCAGACAAGACTGGGAGGTCACTGGAGCACCAGATGACCTTTATCTGCTTCAACTGTTGAATTTGTAAGAGCATTAAGGGCTTACTTAGTCATGGTACCTAGGTGTCTCCGCGAAAAACCTGCTTTGTTAACAGGTATTCCAGTCTGGAGGGCAGAAGTAACTGGAGCAGGATCCAGTGGCTGGAAGCTGGCAGAGGACAACTGGGATTTGGAATAAGGTCCAGACCGCTGAAGTGACTTCCCGAGGCAGATTAACCCGCTCAGGTGATTTTTAAATTACAAATGAACTTTTTCCACAATCCATTCTCATTCAAGCAGGAACGCAGAGAGGTGTCGCAGCTGCGCTGCACAGCCTGATGGCCAAAATCCAAATGGCCGTTTCTAATCTACTCTGTGCGGGCTCGGTGACATTTATTAGCTCCTGGCTTGCAGCACAGCTCTGAGCTGACTCCAAATCCTGGCTGGCAACTCGCTCTTCGTGGGTTGTGGAGACTGCTTTTCCAAGCACGGGTAGTACAGGTAGAGCAGAGCTTCGAGTCCTCTCTGAGATCCTCCTGAAGTCTCCATTATTGTTTGAACAGAGGGTTTGCTTCGCTTTGGTATGGAAAAATGATGTAAATAGTGTAGGAACTTATTCTGGAGGATTTTATTTTTGCAAAGGAATGAAATTCGCCCCAATTAATGATGTATTGAGTATAAATGCACATGATGTCAAAACAACGCATTTAAATAGCTACAAACAAAACAATACAAAGTGCCAATCAAAAAGAAAATGTTCTTAGAAAAGCTGGCATAAAAAAATAACAGAAAAAGACAAATGTAACAGAACTTTCTCCTTGGCAACTCTCAAACTTCAGAGCAGATTTCAAAGGCTCTGTTACAAGGAGGTAATACCAGCTCCAGAAACTCCTCTTTTACTGGGAACTAGTTAGTCACCCGAGAATGTAGTAAGTGCAATAAATTATTGGTTAAAATGGTTTAATCCTTGAAACATTGCCATTTTATATATCCAGCTTTGCAATCCTCAGCTACTGAAAATGAGATTTTTGTTATTATGGGGAAATGACTTGAACAACTGGACAAAATTTGAGGCTGGAAAAGCTGCTTCTGTTTGGAAGAGAAAATGAGTTTTAGACACCATAAATGACTAATCCGTGAAGCAACTAGTGAATGACCTTACAAGGGGAGAAGTAACTTTTGATTTATTCTACAGTAATACACAGAACCTGGATCAATATATCACTATCAAAGATATGCTTTTTTTCATACCGACTGTAATGTACTCAAATTCAACATCCTTGTGAGGAAAAGAGCCAAAAAAGTTGACTGCAGCAGCAGGAATTTGAAAAAGTCTTTAAGCGACATAAAAAGAGGAAGCTAGTTAAAAGGAAATTAAAAGGAACAGCTAAATGAGTAAAATCCTTGGCTCTGCCATGGAGAATATTTAAAGCCATGGTGTGAGGGTCTTGAGTAAATAGTCCTTGTTCTCTGCTTTCGCAGATGTACTGCATGTTCTCTGGGGGGCGAGCGGCAGGCTGGGAGGCGACTGGGTCGGAGAGGACACCAGGAGCAGCCGGTGGCGATGCTTCCCAGGGGCTGCGGGAGCACAGGGATGACCGGAGAGGGCAGGGAACGTGCTCCATGGCACCAGGAGGTACTGAGGAGACTGGGGAGCTGACGCACAGCTGGGCTTCACCAGCGAGGGAGCGAGCCTTTCGCAGAGCTCCAGGAGGGACTCCAGGTTCTTTGAAACCTGGAAGCCGCTCATAGCTGCCGAATTGAAGTCGAAGGACAAATTCACTCTGCAAGGACACAGTGCAAGGAGGTAAATTTGTTTCAGATCCTTCTGTTTTATTTTCTTTCCCCACTGGTCTGAGCTTCCCCTGTTTCAAGAGATATTTTGTTCTCATNAAGTCCTTTTACCAGGCCAGTTTTCAAGAAAACATCCAGGCAGCTCTGTCCTGATGCTCACATCAGGAGCAGGGAGGACACACAAAATAAACAAAGCTATCATGCAGAAGTAAATGAATTCCTTGCATTGCTGCTCACTGCAGTGTCATCTCAAGAAGGTTTCTGTATTTGCATCGTGCTGTGCAGAGGAAGATGGGCTGGAGGGACTCTCTGAAACTTCAGTATTGGTAGAAGAGGTTTAGGAGCAAATCAATACATTTGTGAGGCTGAGTGCGGTCACCCAACGGTGCCAAAGGAGTGCAGTGGTGAAGTTGTTCAGCTACTAATGGGTTTCTGCTTTATTGCCTAAACCAGCCTTAGAGGGATGGAGGGTGACAAATAGGATGTCAACGAGTAAAAGGAGTCCTGGACTGATTTAAGAACCAGAGTTAGTGTTCAAACAGCCTCAAACTGTTAGAAACGGTGATGTAGAATAATTTTATTAGATGCTTGAATGAATACAGCGTATTGGGGAAGAGTTTGATTTGGTTCTTATGGAGGGAAGTCAAAGCTTGGAGGCGTATCCAAACCCTCTGAAGGTGTAAGTGAGCTGGGGGGCCAGGGTGACGTAGTTAATACACCTGTACGTGGAGGCTCACGTGTTTCGAGCAAGTTCCCACACCAGTGACCTACAAAGAAACTAACTTCTCTAGGGGTGAAGAGGCAGGCCCATAGATTAATAAGTGTTTACGAGAGTAAAGAGTCCATTTTCACAGTGGCGGCGGGTGCCAGTGGAAGCCTACAGAGGTCTGTGCTGGTATTCATGCTGATCAGTGCATTCATAAAGGATCCAGAAAAGCCTGTGAATAGTAAGCTGGCAAAATTGTAGGGAAAAATGATTCAGGAGAGCCAAATCTAGGGCTGAATGCAAGAAATTGAAGAGGGTCCCATGATACTCGTGCATAAAATGGCAGATTACATTCAATTCAAATACATGCAAAGCAGAATTCAGAGGAAACAGAGCGGTGTGTACAGGGTGTTGATAGTATCTGTTGCAGCTGGCAATAGAGCTGACTGGAGGAGGTACAGAAATTCTGGCAAGGAGGCCAAAGCTGGCTTCTCTCTAAAGAACAGCTCATGGGGTAGAGCCCAGCTTGGGATGGGGTGAATTGAAGGGAGTGTGGCGGACATCTGTGATAAAGGGGGAGAGAGGATTTTTTTGGCCATTTCCCACTGCATGAGAAGTGGATGCATCAATGGATGTGATCCATTCATACTGCTTTATGAATCCATCTTCATATAGTGCGGAGGGTTGAATGCAGAACGTGTTCAAAATGGGATTAGATGGTTCATGGCAAAAATCAGGGTCAGGAAAGATTGGTCCAGGATGGAGACTTCTACATTTCCAGCGATGAGTGAGTCAGAATGGCCGGGTGTGTCCTGTCCGTGGACGAAGGACCAGCATGAATTCAGTTATGTGAAGTCAGTGATGTGAATTGAGGCACAGACATAACTCAATAGCTATGGAGAACTTGGGCAGACAGAGCTAAGCTGGAGCGCTCCAAGGGTTTCCACTGAAGCCTTGGGTGACTGAAGAGAGAAGGAAGCTCATGGGGACACCAAGGTACACTCAGCAGTGGGGAGATGTCTTCAGTGCAGCTAGCTGGGAGTTCTGTGTCTGTAACTCCTTGAGTGTGAGAGCAGGAACCCCTTCTGCAGTGCCTGAGCTCGTGCCCGTAGGCTAGTGACAAAGGGGTAGGTAACAGGAATATGACATGTTTTTCCTGAATGACTGAGTCTGTGACACAAGACAAACGTCAAGCCACTGAACAGGCAAATCTGTATCTCGGTTTTGCTTTCCTGTGAAATGAGATGGTTTTTTTACATGCCGGCTCTGCTTGTTGTAACATCTTCTGCATGGTTAAAGCTGCGACATCCCCAGCAGCATGGTTACACTGGGTCCTCAGCAATTTTACCAGAAAATAAGAAAACAGAGCTATGTGGGGACAGATATTCTCAGACTTCTCCACTTCTATGGGTCTAAATGACGAACTGCCCCAGTCCTGGTGACGCTGGCAGGCAGGCTGCTGTCTTGCCAGAGGACAGCGCTGTCTCAGCTGCACTGCAGAGATACGGCACATGTGCTGAAGCATGCTGTAGTGCTGGATGCAGAGCTCTGCCGTGTGTCTGAGTTGTTGACCTAAAGTTGTTCCCTGCCCAAGTCATATGCTGGAGCTCTGGGAAGAGCAGATTGTAGCAGATTACAGATTGCTAGCTGCCAGTTCTGCTCTGTGGAAAATAAGTTTTGCCCTGCAAACCTGAGTGGTATCTCTTGGTCAGATTACAAACTCAACTGTTGAAAATAAATGTGTTAATGCTATGCATTTAAAGCTTCTGTAGAGCACTGGAGTTCTTTTGCTGCACAGTCTGGTTACAGAGTTAGCCTCAGTTGCATAGTCCAGAAGAAAGCTATACAGTGGATTAAAACTCAGGTATATTCTAGATCTTCAAGAGCCTTTGGAAACAGTACGATGGATTGGCATGGCCTAAATGAAGACACGAACACAAACAGGCACGCTGAAAACCTGTGCAAAGCAGGCAATCCCTGGGGCACCATAAGGTGAGTGATGTTGTACGAAGGGGAGTGGTAAACCAAAGGAAGTAGACAAAACTAACCAGTAAAAAACAGAGAAACCTTGTGGAAAGGATGGCCAGACCTTGCCTGGACTATGGTAGTGCTGGATACCTGTACTGAGTATGTATCACTGAGCTCCTGGCCCAAATGGCAAGCTGAAAGAATCTGAGGAACAGCCAAAGAAGAAAAGAGTAGATTTTTCTCAAGTATATCAGAAACAAGAAGTGTGCCAAGGAGTTGACAGAGCCAGAACATGATCAGAGTATAAAAGGAGCAATTAGAAGAGACGAGCCCATTGCAGAGAAACTGAAGCAATTATTTGCATTATTGTTGATTGTAGAAGAAAACATGGAGATTCCCATGCTGTAATTAACCTTCCTGGAGACTCATCAGAGGATATGTCCAAAACTGAAAAGCCTGGAGCAGAGATTATGGATCCAATTGACAAAATGGACAATGATAAACCATCAGGACTGGGTTGTCTCGCTTCAGACTTCTTCAGAAAGCCAAGAATGAAACTGCTGAATTAGAAATGGCAGTCTGTAAGCGCTCTCTCAAACACGCTTTGCATATAAAGGCTGAAATATGGCGAATTTGAAAAAGAGCTCCAGAAAAGATCTGGAGAAGTAGACATTGGTATTAGTTTACTCTGTGATACCAAAGAAAGGTATTTGTAGGCAAATGGGTGTACATGAATCACTGGGGAAGAGGCAGCGGAGTTCTCTGAGGGGCCAGACAAGACCAATTTATTTAATAGACTCTATTGGGATTCCCAAAATGTTTTTGATAATGTCCTTCACCAAAAGGCTATGAGGAAAATAAGCAGCCATAGGCTAAGAAAAAAAAAAAAAAGTGCAGTGAAGTATAAATAATTGGTTGAAAGGTCAGGAATGAGGTGGGAGTAAATAGTTCTGAGTCTGGAGTCCTGCAGAGACTGTGGGTTCCAGGAGAGACTGGACAAATTAATGCAGGAGAGGCAAATTGGGGGGTGCAAATACATAGAAAGCACGTCTGGCTCAAGGTGCTAGAAAGGTATCAGGAAAAGTATGGTACCTGCCTGCCTCATCCTCAGCGTTCCCGTGCATCTGCCTGCGACCGCAGCTGGAAGGAGCCTGGTAAATCAGTGAGACTCCTGGTCTGCAGCTGCAGCTGCTCCCACCTTGGTTTTATGCCCTAATTATCAATGAAGACAAGTGTTGGAGTGTGGGGTGAATGCCGCGGGGCTATTTTCTCACATATCATATGGAAAAAAACAGTGGAGCACTAAAAAAGAAAATGGTAGCAACTGCTGAGTTGTATGGAGTCACCTGGGCTGGTTGGTGAAGTGGACTTGCCGAGCAGGACGTGTCCGTTTTAGTATGGCTAATTGCAAAATGACACACGGCAAAACAATGTTTGCATTTACGTAACAGGAACTATTCTTTAGAAGAAGACACAGGAGAAAGCTAAAGATCCTGAAGGATAAATGACAAATAGGAGTTTGAGATGCGAGCTGGTGGCCGAGGCTGGAAGGATGTTTCTGCAAACAAATCCTGAATAAGAGCAGAAAGGGGAACTGTCTTTTCATTCATCCCTATCATATGGATGCTGCATCCAGCTACAGTGCTTCTACATTGAAAAAGTCTGTTTGGGAAGGACAGAGAAAACAGCCACAAGTAAAATTCAGAGGCTAGGAAGTCTGCTTTTGAGAGAAAGCTCCAAGAGCTCGACATGCTTTAGAAAAGGACCAAAAATGATCTGATTTTCATCTGCAGTTCACTGCAAGGGCAGAAGATTTCTGACAGTGGAGGACTGAATAATCCCAGCTAGAGACTGAGGAAGGTCAAGTGGCTGAAGTGAAGCATAGATTCAAACAAGAAAGAGGGTGCAAAATTTTAGCTGAGCAGAGGATTAACCATTGGGATGCTGTGCAGGCTTCTCAGCCATTTAGGACTTGGGGCTAAATGGTGAGCTTGGGCCTTCTGGGCCAAAGTATCATCTGGTATCCAGGAGCACATCAGTAGCTCTTGCTGGTGGTCACAAATTGTACCCTGCTGTCCTGAGCTTCACAGAGCCGAAATCTGGCTGTCCTGAAATCAGTGGGGTCGGGATGGCTCTCTTATATTGCGTTGGGCTCTCATCCTTGGCCATCAGGAATTGCTCTCGAAGAGGACTAATTGCCAAGTTGTTTGCAGAGAAGACATTTCTTGGACTAGAGACTCTCCTCTCTTCTTCCCTTCATCTCATATTTTGCCAAACTTCTGCTCTGGCCACAGATAACGTGTGTGAAATTCAAGCGCAAAGATATTTTTTTGAGAAATGTAGGCTGTGAAATCAGGCTTATAAGTGAGCGCAAACTACACCCTTAACTGTGGAGTCCTTAGCCTGGCTTAGAAGGCTGCTAATCCCCATCTGCCATAGAGGTAAATGGCCTGAGGAGGCTTGGGCTGTTCCCATTGCAGCTGGGTTTTGTGCTTCCATGTGTGGTAGTGCTGAAGTAATTTGCTTCTCTTGTAATTAATTACTCACTCTTGTGTCTACTCAATATGTCCTATATGCTTCTTCATATGAAAAATTTCCTTTATCCTTGACCACCCTGGGTCTTACTGGAAATATTTAGGATCGCCTGGAACCAGACCTAGGTCCAGGATGGTAGATACAAGCCTGGGCAACAAAGTGCTTTTCTCTTACCCCTGTGCTTGCTAGACCCCTAGCTCTGGAAGCTGGAGACCTGCAGGGCAGGGGACTACATTAGGAACATACTCTGTTTTCCAGTGGTTTTGCTGTTCTCCACTCCGATGCACAACTCCTTTGCGAGGTCTCTGCTCCAAGAGGTAACCGCAGCAGGTTGCACCAGCCGTTCTGCTTCCTCCCTCCAGACTCTGCTGCGTGGTGCTGAATTTGAAACTGGCACGTACAGCTCAGGAAAGAGCCCTCGGAAGTTCTCTGAAATCATCAGCTCCGCACGTAGCAGCAGCCAAAAAGCCAACAGCATGTTGGGCATCCTCACAGAAACACCAGGCAGCATTTTGCAGCCCTCTGGTCTCTGCATCTCAAGTTAGAGAGAGGTGCAGGGAAGCAGCTAAAATGATCAAGGGGATGAAACAGCTGCCTTAGGAGGCTGAAAAGGCCTGGACTCCAGTTTGCAGAGGAGAAGGTGATAAGAGGGGGAATGTGGCTGAGGTTTACAACATCATGGAGGTGGTGAATACAACGAAGGCAGAGCTGTCATTCACCGAATCCCACAGTACTAGAACTATGTGCACTTGATGAATCTAGGAGGAGAGCAGTTTAAAGCAGATAAAAGGAAGTTCGTCTTTACACAGCGGGAAGTGAAAGTGAGGAACTTGCTGCTGGAGGAGGCAAAGGAAACACGGGAACAGCAGGGTCAAAAAGGGATCAGAAAACTTCAGAGGCAACAGGTCCATCAGCAGAGACCGAAGGCAGCAGGCGGGGATTTCTCCTCTAACATTCCTGGTACAACGAGCGTGGATGCTGGGGGAGAACAAGGAGGATGCCCGCAGAGCGGCCAGGCGTGCATGCATCCTAAAGAGCAGCTCATTTTGCTTCTGCCAGAGCCAGAGCCCTAGGTCAGGTGAGCATCTCTGATGCAGGCAGGGGAGCTCCCAAGGTTGGAGTTGTAAGAGCCACAAGGGCTCGCAAGTTCGCTTTCAGGGCTGCGCTAACCGCAGCTGCCGGTCGGGGGGTCGGGCAGAGCACGTGCTTTAGGAGGGTGTCGTGGGCAGCATCGCCGCGAGCAGCCTGGGAGTGGGGAGCTCTGGCTGCTGCGGCGCTGCCCTGCAAAGCCGTTTCTCCTTTCATTGCAAAGAACTTGCAAGTGTTTCTGTCATGGCACCACTCGGCAGCTCTCACAGAGGAAAAGCAAGATTTATTTGAAACACTGTGCTCTTAACAAAATACACTGACCCCTAGATGAGGACAAACATTGCTTTCTCATAGGAGTAGACACAGTTGGAAAGCTAGAACCAAAATATTTATCAGTGACTAAAACTTTGGATTCTTGCTTTTTGAAAGTTGATCTTAAAACTACCTTTTTAGATATTAATCTTCTGTGGGAAAATAAAATCATCTGGGAGAGCTACAGCGCACTTCAGTACCGCGATTCAGCATGAGCCGCTCTGCGCCGGAGGGAAAGCCTTACCCACTCTGCCCTGAGCAACATCCTCACTCCGGTCTTCTGGGACCTCACAGCACTGATGGGGATTTGGCCCTTATCCAGAGCTGAAATCAGCCATGTAGGCAGTAAGTGTGCGTGCGTGTGCATTTGAGTGGGATGTTCTCTGACTCCCACATTTGGCTTCTCTCTTTGGATAAATACGTGCTGCAACATTTTCGCTTGAGTAGGTTTGCCAAGCACGTCCCCGGATGGCAGACCATTACCTGCAGCCTTACCCCAGGTGTGTGACAGCAGCCAGCACCGCCAGAGAAGCCTTTTCAGTGAGGCTCATGGTGTTTGAGATGGCTGCTTTGCTGTGCTTAGCAGCAGCTCGCCGCTGCTGAGGTAATGGCCTTGTCTGGGATTTTGCTGGAATAACCCATCACTCCTCTGTGGGCATCGCTACAGACAGAGGCTGAGAGCAAAGAAAAAGGGCACAGAGAGGAGGAAGTACATCAGGAATAGCATTTACTTTGTCGATTTTACTGCTTTTTTATATGTCCCTGAAAGCAGGAGCGCCTGCCCCTCCCTGCCTCTCCTTCCTATGCTGCAGACCTGCTGTGCTCGTAAGCTGGCACAAGTGGGCTCGTGGTCGCAAGGTGACACGGTCAGGGAAATTACTCCAACTGCAGAATCACTGTTTGCTGCCATTTTTCCAGCTGTGCCAGATGTCTTTGTGGCCTGGCCACTGCTGCTCACGGGGCACTGCAGGGCTGGCGGGGTGCAGAACCAACTCTTCCATTCGCAGCACCGGATTTCTGGCCTCAGATACTTGCCTGGCTCGAGCACCGGCGCTGACAGCATTTGCTCACTCTCCATCTTTGTCCGTATCACCGCTGCTCGCTGCATCCATCCTGGGAAGGACGCTCTCCAAAGCACGCGGCGTGAGTCACCCTTTGCAGCTTGCCACCACCCAGCGGGCTGCGAGGGGTGCAGGGGCTGGGGAGATGAGAGGGCTCTGTTGGCTCCTTGTCTGACACCGCCGAGTGCAAGAGCTTTTATCCCGTATCATGGTCCTGGCAGTCTGCATGGCCTGTGGCGGCAGGTTTGGTCATCGTTAATATTGCTGTTATCACTACTTGAACTATGTATATCACGTTTCAAATTGCATCTCTTGTATCTGCTACATTCTGTGTTGAACTGCAAATCAGGCGCTGTATAGAAAGAAGGGAAAGAGCGTGTGTGCGTGTGCATGTGCGAGTGTGCCTGTGCGCTCTACAAAAACCTGAGGTGGAAATTTGATGTAGAAACCTGTCATGATAAAGTGCCCTCTATGTGGGAGGGAGCAAGAGGGAGTGTGTTTGATTGCCTGAGTAGAACAGCTGCATGGGCAGCCTTTGTTTCGGAAGTTATGTAAGGAGATTTGAGTGCTGCTTAAGTGCTTGGCTGACTGGTTTGTCCTAACAAAAGTGCCTGTGCTTTCTCCCGTTGTGCGAGCTCTCAGGAGACGCCTGGGAGCTCAGGATGCAGTGCTGAGCTGGAGTGTGTAGGCCTGCTATCGACTCTGATGACGGTGAAAAGACAGGGTTCCCATTTGTGCATTAATAGTTGCTGTGCAAGCATCCTGGCCCTGAACTGGGAGCTCCAGGAGATGGACCCTTCTACTCAAGATCAGGTGTTCATAGAATGATTCGGGTGGGAAGGGACCTCGGGAGGTTGTCTGGCCCATGGCTGCAGCCAGGCGCACCAGGATGCTTTCATCACAGGCTGTGCCTTTACTCCAGACCCGTCGCTGGAGCTCCCAAAGCCTCAGCTGAGTACCCCTCCTTCCTGAAGGATACCCGGTAACTACTTTTCTCTCCTAAACTGTCATCCCCGCACTGTCCGAAATCTAGCCATTGCTTCTGAACACATCAAGGACAAAGGCAGAGTTATGAATCCGCTCTAGCACAGAGATAAGACTCAGTATAATTAGAAACTTTTTATGTGAAGAAATGAATCAAAGCTCCTTCTACTCCTGGGACATTTTAACTCTTCACAGCTTCTATTATTAGTTGCAAAATCATTTTTTTCTCAGTTTCAGGCTAGAAAAACCTGAAGTAAGAAAGAAGTCCACACTGAACCGACCCTGCTGAGCTGCTTGACCCCATGGACAAAGGAGTGCTGATGGAGCATGGGAGACGTGTAAGGACACCTCTGGGCTGTCACATGGAGCACTGGAAAACGCCTGTAAGACTGCAAAGCAAACGTGTCATTTGGCCTTGTGAGTGGGCAGGGGAAAGGAGACTGCTGGGTGTGAGAGTAGCATGAACTGTGCCGTAAGCAGAGGTGTATGATTGCTACAGCTTGCGGTAGGATGCGGCATGGAGCAGGAAGACAGAAGATTGTGCCCACAGCACCATCTCTGCTCGCTCCACTGCAAAACCCCAGTCTTCAGCTGTCTGCAACTAAAGTTAAGTTGTTCTAATGGAAATTTTCTCGGTAGAAAAACAAAATAAAATGAAAAGAAGTGAAAGAATGAAAAGATTTAGCTGTAACAAGAAAGGAAGTTTTGGTGCAAACTCACATTGTGCATTGGCTGGCTTTCAGTCCCGGTGAGCAGCTTCAGCTCTTCCCCAGTCTGGGCCCAAACAGGGACCCTTGGATTTCATTAGTTTCCCACTAAATATTCCTATTGTCTTTATTGTAGAAGGCCAGGGGGGTTGCGTTGACCAGACGGCATGAAGTCTCAGGTCTTGTTTGGGCCCCAGCTGGTTTTAGCTGCATTTAACAGTTGCCTGTTGGTCTGTGCCCATCGCGTGACCTGTCTTAGCTTGAGCTCTCTGAACACATGCTAAAGGGTTGACGAAACCAGGCATCTCAGTGTCACAAACAACAGCCCTTTATGTTAAGTGAAGCTGGAGGAGGCTACTGGGCAACTTCCAAACTTCAGCTGGGAACCAGCAAGAAGGCAGTGTTAACAAAACACATGAAAATGAATCCAAGCGTGCGCAAGACTGAGGAGGAAGAATTCACTACTGTGAACGGCACACTCCTCTTGGCATTGACTTCAGGGTGCCGATGGCTTGCCGTAACCCTGTTGTGCTTGAGGAAGACCTGACCTTTCTCCAGTGTGAAGTTACCAAGGGCAAATCATGCCTGACCAATCATGTGATTGCCTCCTGTGAGGAGACGACAGATGAGAGCAGTGGCTGTTGCATACCTTGGCTTTAGTAAGGTGTTTGACATGGCCTCTCAATCTGTGAGATACAGACTGGATAAATGGATAGGTGGGCGGACTGCCAACTCATGGAGTTGCAATCAGCAGTACAAAGTCCACTGGTGGCCAGCTACTAGTGGCTTCCCTTGGGGCCCTGGCTCCCTCTGCCCCAGCGCTGGTGAGGCCACACCTGACGTCCTGTTTTGGGCTCCCCCGTTCAAGAGAGAGATCAACAAAATGGGGCAAGTCCAGAGGAGGCCCACAAAGATGGTTGCAGGCTTAAGCATATGGCAAATGAGGAGAGGCTACAAAAGGGTGAAGGGGGATCTAATTGCTGTCTTCTGCTACCTAATAGATAGTCACAGAGAGGAAGCCAAACTTTGCAGAGGTGCACACTGGAAAGATGACAAACAATGGACACAATTTGGAACAAGAGAACTTCTGCTTGGTCATAAGGGAAAAGTCTTCCCCATTAGGGTGGTGAAACAGTGGGATAGGGGCCAACGAGGTGGTGGGATCTCTGTCTTCAGAGGTATTCCACACTTGACTGCACAAGGCTTTAAGTAAAGTAATTCAGCTCAGCTCTGATCCATGGTTGAATGAGAGACCTCTGTGGTCCACACCAACCAAAACATTTCTGTGATCATTGTATCGGTGCACTTCAGTGGAAGAGGACAGTAGCATGCGATACATCCCTCTTCCTTTTGAAAGCCAAGATATTTGATAAGAACCTTTCCCTGTTATGAGCACACTGAGAGGGTTAAGACAAGAACTGAGATCTTACAAGGTACCAGAAATAAGATAACTTATCTTTGCCTGTGGCAAGCAAACTGTACTATTCACGCTCTAATTTCCTGGACAACTTGTTTTTCTTCTGGGAACACCTGCTGCATTCAGAGCACCGTGCAATGAGCGAAGGGGGTCTAGGCTGGGCAGGACCACAGCTGCATTAGCAATGTGAGTGCTGAATTAAGTCTGATGCTGCTGGATGTCAAAGGACTGCCTTCTAGAGAGGCGTGCCTGGGAGCAGGCTGCAGGAGGAGGATACATCTCCTCATGTCAGAGGGCACCATGAGAATCCATAACCTCTCCGATATTTCTGAGACTTACTTCTCTGGGTGATGAGTGCAATAGATAAATGCAAGAGGAAGCAAAAGATTCCCTATTCAGAACAGGGTTTGATGTGTAGTAAACAAGCCCTGAGGCTGTACGCTGAATGATGAAGATATAAACTACACTGAATGGTGCAGAAACGCAGCACAAAACAGTGTAATGTGTAGCTGTCCAGAAAAGACTGGTTAATCTGTCTGGAAATAAAGATGTGGAGCACAGACAGTGCACCACGTCAGTGTGAAATCGGTGAGAGCTGCAGGTGCTGAGCTCCCCCAAGGAGCAAATGCAGCTGAATGAGAGGCCTGCAGGGCAGGATGGACAGACAGTACTCGGAGTGGACTGGATGCAAGGTCCTGGCCCAGAGAAGGGCTCGGGCGCTGGAAGGGATCGGGGTCAGTCTCATAGACCCACCCAGGGTACTGCAAGCGCTGAGCACTTTGTTGGCAGGAGGGTACGTAGACATGTCGCCAGCTGAGAGAGCAGGCACGAATGGTTCCTCCAGTCCGAGCTGCAAGCATCGAGGGGTTGTGACTTGTTTGTCACAGGAACCTGTTGTGCCTGCGAATGCAGCAGTGATGTTTTGGGTGCAATCCTGCCTTGAAAGAAGTCTGGGACGGATGGTCATCCCTTGTATGCTGTATTCAAGCCTAGAAAAACAAAGGAACAAACGTGAAAAGCAACATGTGGGCCCAGTCATCTGGCCGCTGTGACAGAGGTTATACCCATCCGGGGCTCTTCCCTCTCCACAGGACCACGTGAGGCTCTGCTGTGCCCCGGAGCTGTTTGGAGAACACTGACTCTCCTTGGAAAATGCAAATCACCCTCCCTGGTCCTACGTCCTGTCAGGTTGTATAAAGATGCTTCAAGTTCACACAAGGCCGCCGTGCAAGTTGCTCTCTCCTTTTCCTCTGCCCTCCCCACTGCTGTTCCCCTTCTGTATCAGGGATGAACACTGGAGAGTGTTAGACCAAGAACAGACCCACTGATTTTCTTATTAGCTTGATAAGGCCTGATAACACCTGTACTGATTGACATTAATTAGCCGTTCATCTTTCCTAGTTGTCCCATATCAGCCCTCCCAGGACTGCTGGATTCGGCCTCAGACGACGGGACTGCGTGGCACAATTCCACTGATACCCTGAGGAACGCCGAAGATTTGTATCAGCAGACTGTCCGGGCACAGGTTATTGTTTGTATCAGCTAAATTACGTGGTGACCCAGGCCTGCTTCCTGCTGCACTGCCCAGCAAGTCCTGCCTATTTACCATTTAGCTCTGAAATTGCAATAACAAGATTACTTGATATAAAGCAAAGCTCCACCAGCTTTTCCGCTCCGGCTCTCCTCCTCCCGTTCTGCACAGAGGCCTCTCTCCCAGGAGGAGTCAGCAGTGGATTTGCTGCTAGAAATTGCTCTCGCTCTGGCTTTGCCTATATCCTTCAAAGAGAATCACTGCTAGGAAGGAAGAGCTGTTAGTTTAATCAGACTGTTTATCCCTTCAAAGTGAGCAGTTCACTTGGAATAAGTAGGAGAGCTCAGTGGGCTCAGCTGAACACCAGCTTATCCCACCAATTTGCGCTTCTAGAGACAGCTTCTCCCTTCTCCTAAAGGTGCAAAGGGAGAGGTGGGGGAGAGGTATGCTTGGGCCCGGGGTACAGAGCAGGGGTATAGCTGTTGTCGATGCAAAAAGATGCAGTTATAGAAGAACCTGGAGCTGAAGGTGCCTGGAAACTGCGAGAGCATTTGGGAGAAATGTATTAATAGACTGCGCGAGGCAAGGAGCATCCATGGGATTGACAGCAATCAGATGTTATGCATCAGGGCTCCTGTGTCCTCGCAGGGAGGGAGCTGGCAGCTGTAACACGTAGCAGCGGTGGTCATAGGCAAGCGAGTTCTGGTGCTTCTGGTCTGAAAGTGTGTGGTGGTGGAAGGGCTGATGGCTCCATCATGCACGAGGGCAGGTTAAACTTAGATTTGCTCTCCTAACGAGATTGTTCCTGCTTTGTAACGTGGTGGCACTTCTGATGGAGCTAGGAGAGCTTCTAAAAAATCTCCACTCCATTTAATTCCCAGACTGAGAAACAAATCCTCAAATCATGATGACAGGACATGGTGTTTTGCCCAAGTTGGGGCACAGTACAGTGGCGGCCAAATGTTTGGTTTTTTTTTTGCAAATGCGATGCCTTCGCATGTGGATACAGTCTTCTTCTGTTTGAACACTGGAGTGTGGGGCTTCATTTTGAACATGATACCATCTGTGGAGGGGCTTAAGGCAGGGGAAGGAGTGGCTTCAAGGTAACCAGGACCACGTGGGAGGGTGCTGGTCTGGGAGTAACACATCCGGGTCTGTTAACAGCAGCAATACTTCATTATACACAAAAGGATCCCTGGTCGCCCCACCTTCAACCCCTGTCTGTGTGAATCTGAGCCAAAAAACTTTTGGTGTCTGGTGATTTGGCTGCAGCTGGATCAACCCAGGGTTTCAGGAAGATGAAAAGAGACTGGCTTGCCAGCCCCATCCTGCCCTGAGTGCTGCTGAGGAGTGCAGAGATGGGGGATCTGGTTAGAACAGAAGCGTGATAAAGCCTGTATTTTCTTGAGCTGCTCTTGATCCATTCCTATAGAGTGGGGCACAGCTTTCTCTGGACACAACCTAATACACAGATAAAACAGGATTTTAACTCTTACCTGCCTCCAGTTACTCAAGGTAACTCAGTGAGAGAGGTTATTCTGTTGCATGAGAGCAGATGGAGAGAGTAGCTAGGGACACATCCAGGCAAGAGTTGTCACGTGGTAGAGGAGGAAAACATGGACATTTGGTAATTGAGGGTAAGGTTGGGGAGGGCAGTAGGACCTATTCACCAGCCTCAGGGGAGGCACTCAGTGTGTCTTCCTCGCCTTGTGATGAAGGCTCATTGTGTGCCCTGTGGTGATGGAGTCAAGGTGCTGCAGTTAAACTGCTGATGCTGGCACTTGCACAGGATCTTGTATATTAACTGCACTGTTGTTTTGTTGCAGACATGTGTGAAAAATTACCCTGCTGAAGCTACACTAATCGCAGCATGCAGTGTGTATACTTGCAAGCACAGAATGCAAAGTCTGACCCTGCCAGGTAAGGATATGCTACAGTTCTGTCCCGCTTGCTTATAACTATTTAGTATCTGCATAGCTGCAGCACCAGTGAACCCCATTTATATGCTGGGACTTTATTGTGTTAGGTACTGCACAAAGAAACAACAGTGCTCCTTTCCCCAAAAGCAGCTCAGAGGCAGAGTGTGGGACTGGGGCTCTGGGCACCTGTAGTCTGTAACATCTTCCTCTTTGTGTCTCTTTAGACTTCATGCAATTTGCACTATACAGATCATTAACACAAATGTGTTGATCAAATCTCTGTGACTAACTGGAAATTGAGATTTTATTCCTCCCTTCCCTCCAGTAAGAGGTAATAGACCCCATGCCCAAAGCTTATTAGGGATCCAGATTGCACCTGTATAACCCTTGGGGAGTTCCTGGTGTGAAGTATGTGTTTGTTGATGAACTTCATGTGATTTATAAACCTCCTATTCACAAATTAACTCTCAGGCACAGACACTTAGACTGACCTGAGAAACCAGCACTGACAAATACCTTTCAAGCCCATTATATTCTCACTAAATCTACTGCTCTCTGCCGTGTTCTCTGCATTGAGCAAGAGCTCCATGTCAGAAAACATATCAATTGCAAAATTAAAAGGGATAACAGTTTAATTGCTTACTGTATGAGATTGTTTTCGGTTGCTACTGTGCTTTTAATGTGAGGTCTGAGCTGCCAGCCAAGCTGGAGGCCAGGTACTTACCCCAGTTCTTGGTGCCACCACCTTCCTTGCTGAATGTTGTGGAGGAGTTACTGCAGAAATGGGGCACAGGACAGTGTGACAGTGGGTGCTGGGTGCAGCCCCAGTTTTTGGGTTAGACTCTGGAGTGGGAGAGCTTTGCCTGTGGCCATTGGGTTTGTCACTTATCTGCCAGCAACCAGAGGCTTTTGAAAACTGTAGCAGGGACCTGGGCAGGAGATGGCGGGGTAATCTGGCATCTGCCCTTGCTAGCAGTGGTGTCCTTGTGTTTTCTTTGCTGGGCCTGGGCTTGCTGAGGAGCCGGAACAGGGTTTCATCTGGCTGTGTGATAGTCCCTATGTTGATGTCTCCATCTGAGTTACTCACTGCCTGAAGTCACAGGATCCTGGAGCATCAGCCAGCAATACTCCCTGGCACCTCGACTTTCTGGAGAATAAATGTCCACAGCTGCCCGTAGCTGCATTCCTGGGCATGCCTGGAGGAGCTGCTTTTTGCATGAGAGGACCACTTCCTCCCTGAGGCCATCTGGGAAGCAGAAAAAAAGGCTGCCTGGATTCCCTGTGCCCTGCAAAGCCAGATTCCCTAGGAGCGTGCCAAATGCACAGCAACATGAAGCTGAGAAAATATGTGTGCAGTATCCCAGAGCTTTGAATATCTGCCCAGGAAACAGGATACCTGCAGGCCTTTCTGCCTACAGGAGATAGGAACATCCGCCTGGCACTGCATCGTGCCATGTGCACGTACCTGCAGGTGGCTGTGCAGCCTGTTCAGCCCTGCTCAGAGTGTGCCCGGCCCAGGCACGGATGTCATAGAATCATGGAATCATTTAGGTTGGAAAAGACCTCCAAGATCATCAAGTCCAACCGTTACGCTGTCGTCGCACTGACGGACAACGTGCATGCATACAAGTTCTGCATACTGGAGCTGTGATGTAGATAGCTCTGCTGGATGACACTGCGGGGCTGTTTGCAACTGCTTTTTTTCCTGCAAAACTCAGAGCCTGTGAGGAAAGTGGTACCTGGTTTCATTGCTCTGAGCAGCAGTTGCATATCATATTCCCACAAGCCCCTGCAACTCACTACTTGTGAAGCTGACACAAGAAGACCCTTAAAAGCTACTCCGGTGCAGCTCCCAGGATCCTGGTGTGGGGTTCTTCAGTGTCTGTATGGGGTGAGCTGGGGTTTGCTTGCCCAGAAAGAGGTATCCAGGGATGTGAGAGGACCTGGAGTAAATAAGAAGTCACCCCAGGGATGGAAGTTGTGACACAGACCTGCAAGAGTCCCGTGCCCTTTTGGAATGACAGCTGGAGGCAAAGCTGGGTCTCCAGGGCATCTCAAATAGGACCAGACATCTGTGTGGGCAACTGAATCCGTATTCTAGTTGCAGAGCAGACGCTGACTTCACTTGAATCTCTCACCAGACCTTACCACCTAGAGTTCCAGGGCTTGTTTTGTTGCCTTAATACCAATCTCTAAGTACTACCTTGGATTCACCAGGGTGTTCCATCTGGAGACGAGTCTCCCATAGACCCTGTGTTTGATCTGACGGCACTGTAGGGATGTCTGGGATACCCCAAGGTGTCTGAAACTGCACTATAAGTCGATATTTAGGCAGCTGACTCAGCTGCATTAGCCCCGGTAGGAAGCTGAACAGCCTGCTCCCTTGTAGATATCTGAATTTGAGCTGAACCCCTCAATTTGTTCTCCATGGCCTGCCTGGATGCAATCTCTGCTTCTAAATGGAGTCTGAGGTGACAGCTGAGATGTTGATGCTGGCACTGGATATATCCACGGTTAGGTGAGACGAATCTGGTAGATGTGATTTAGGATTGTGTCCATTTCACTTGTTCAGATCTGTCCGAGAGCTGTTTTTTGCAGGATGCTCTGGAGACCTCCTGGTGGTGGCACGTTTTCAGTGCAGGTTGAGACCTGTGGGTTGTGATGCTTGCAGTCCATTTTATAGGGGAGATGTTGATTTTACCATTCAAGTTTCATGGTCATAATGTCATGTAGTACCTAATGAAATGCTCTTCACATTTAATTATCATTAAATTATTAATTTACCTTTATCACCCAGATTTATCATTCCATCAAGATAACAGGTTATGCTGATGAAGTCTGTTTTCTGTGAACTCCAATACAGCGGCCAGCTATTCCCTGTCCGACTGACAGGCTTGTAATTACCCGAGTCTTCTCATTTACCTTTCTAAATATTGGCACAGAAATACCTTTCTTCCCATCTGCTGGACCTCCTGGCTCTGTTCTCACTTCCTCACTTCCACCCATAGATCTGCCTTGGCGATCTCCATTAGCAGACCCACTCTGCACAGGCTTTCACCTTCGGTCAGGACAGGAACTCCCAGTTATCTCCAACATTTCTTGCTGTAAGGGAGTCATGTTTCTGCCCATCCCGAAAGCTGGGAAGCCACCCCTGGATTTGTTCTTCCTTTTCTGTGAAGCAAGGTGTGACCTCCTTACAGAGAGCAAAATTTGAAAGGAAATCTGGGTCACTGGATCACTCAAAAGGGAACTTGCAATAATTTTGTGACATCTTTTGTGGAGGAGAAAACAGGCCTTTGGTCTCACAGTGATCTTGTGACAGCTGAGAAATTTTCCAGCCCTCCGCACAGGCAGAACATGATGTCCATCCGTGCTGATGGTCTGATGCTCCCTAGTTGTTCCACATCAGCACACATCAGGCCTTCTGGCAAGCCTGCCTCAGTTTCTCTTGGGTGCTGTGCATGGCCACTCCTAATGTTTTGGTTTGTCCACCTCCTTGGCCATTTTCTCAGTTCCTATCTTCTTGGGAAGCAAGAAACCTTGAACCAGGCACCCAGGAACCCAGCTGACAGTCTCAGGCCCTCTTGGATCAATTATTTCTCCCTGAACATTTAATAAACCCTTTGCTAGGATTAACAAGCAAACCGAAGTCTGAGCCCAAGTCCCAGCCACATATTTGGCTGTTGACTCTTCTCGTCTCACTTACTCTGTGAGGGATCTTCTCACCTGCCTCTTTCCCAGTCTGCTCCGAAACATGTACGTACCCTTGTCCGCATCGCAGACATCATCATGCGATGCAGACAAGGAGTGGCCAATGTCCAAGTGTGGGGCTGGCTCAGAGAAAGGCCTGAGGCACCCTCAGCAGAGATGCTCACGGGGCACACACAGAGCTTTCTGCCTGGGAAGATTTAGCATATAAGTGGTGGAGAAGTCGGGGGGTCTGTTTTGCTTTGTGACTCTGGAAGGAAGTCATGTCACTTAACTATAGGTATCCCCAACTTGGGAGTCCGTCTGAGCTCATTCCCAATATTCTTCGTAAAGTTGCTGAAGAGAGCAAGGCTTGTCTTAGAGGGAATTTTCATACATTTTCAGATGTCTGCTCTGGCCTGAGAGCTGCCGTGCCCTGGTCTCTGCTGACAGAGGTCACTGGCATACGTCTCCACGGGATCTGAAGAGCTCCCCTGCAGGTGGTGACACTGCTGGTGCCTCTGCACTCTGCCAGAGGAATCCCAGCCTTCCCAACAGGCTTCTGCCACCATGGAATTAGAGCAGCACAAATGGCAAGTTTAACCAACTCGTTGCCCTTTGGTGTACAGTAGATAAAATAATTGGCTTTAGATCCTCTCAAAATCTCCGCTGTCTTCCTGACAGGAGGGTCACAGCTTTTAAACGCTGTGTGTGCAAGCATTAGGCAGCACTGGGGAATTTGAAACCACAAATACTTTCTCCTCAGGCAAACATGATAAATGTGTATTTACATAAAAATGGAATCAGGGAAAGCTAAGGAGTGTTAAATACCAACTCTGGAGGCTCTGATATGAAGGGAAGCACAGAGTATCAGGAACAGATGGATTTGAAAGCTTGCAGAAAGACTCATCAGAGCAGTTCCAGTTGCCTGAACTCATATATAAGGCAAAAAGGAATAGGTGGCCAGAAAACATCACCAGCCTTAAGACATAGGCAGCTGTGGTGTTGGCAGGGATTTTACCTGACATGCTTCTTCAGTGTCCTAGAAGGTATTAACAGCTATTTGACTAATGGGGTCCCGGTGATAGTGGATATTTGGATTTACAAAGTGTGGGAAAAACCCTTCTATAACAGCTCTGAAGGAAATTTAGCAGTCACGGTTTAAGGGGAGGGTTCTTGCAGGGAGTAATAACATGTTAAAGGAGAGGGAGCAAAGGCTGGAATGAATATTTAGTTTTCACAGGGAAGGAGAATTAGGTGTAGAGTGGTGTGAAGATCTGTGCTGGAGCTGGCAGTGCTCGACATACTCACAAGAAAAGGAGATAAGTTGTGAGTGACCGTATTTTTCAGTGGTGCAGTATTATGTAGGATAGGCAAATCTAAACCTGTCTGTGAAGCCCTGCACCAGCTCCAGCTTCCTTGAGCTGCATCCTAAGCTCTAAAGAGATCCTACAGGTCTTATCGCTGTCTGTCCTTGGCCTCACACAATGTCCTGGTGTCCAGGACCCCAAATTTAGCCTCACAGGACAAAAGGCCACTGCAAGAAGATCTGCAAGGAGACAAGGATCTGTAGGAAATTGGGTCCTTGTCACATGTATTGAGACTCTGCTAGGGCTTATGTTTGCTCTGGAGAAAATTTGGCAGGATCAATCTCCAGCAATAACTGCTGAGTTGGCTCAGGGTGGCTTTAAATACACCAATATGCATCAGATGCTGAATTAAACAAAAAAATCTTTAAGGCTGTTTAAATGTGTGCTGAGGGTAGGATTCAGCACCTGGGGCCACTGGTCTGTGAAGAGCCCCAGACCTGGCCCTGTGGCCTTGGGCAGACCTCCTGCGCTGCACCGTAACCGCAGAGCTGGTTGGTGGCGTCTTTGACCAGAGAGGCAGGTGGAAACCCAAGGAAAAGGCTCCTCCCAGGCTGCATCTGAAGCCCTGTAGACGTTCTTGTTCTGTTTTGCATAAGTCCCAGGCTTTGCCGAAGGGATTGTATTCAATCTTTGCTGTTCAGCGCAGGGTGCTTCTGCTGCAGCAAACACGGAGGCTACTGGTGTGCCCAGTTTGGGTCTGGAAGCTACCAAAGGGCTGCATCCAGGAGCAGCATCTGCAGCCAGTGCTGCTACCAGGGGAGCTTGTATCTCCAATGAGACTGGATGGAGGAAAGCAAAAAAAGACTCCTTTGCATATTTTTACAAATATACTCCTTTGTATTCACTGCTTTTTCACTGTAAAATGGAAAAAATAGTCAACACCTGTCTGGCCTTTCTATTCCACTCAAGGCAGTCACTTCTGGCCTCCTGCAGGCTGTTGCTGAGCTGTTTGGTGCTGGAGCATCCCACGCTGCCCTCCAGTGTGGCTTGGAGAGCTGGTCTCTGGCCACAAGGATTTGTTTAAAAGCCTAGCCATAAATACTTACAATTCTCCCTCTCTAGGGCAGAGGCACATTTTTTTTTCTGCAGCATTTCATATTTAATACACCTTAAAGGCTAACAAGTATGTCAGCACCTTAATGCTGCAATGTGTTCTAGGACCAAAAGTGATACATAGATACCATGAATGATACTTGGACCGCATCCCAGTCCCCCATCCTCCACTTTTTCCCTCTGTGTTTTAGGGAATTTGTTCCCAGGATCTTAAAGATGAAGGATTCCTCTTCTCTGTGGTATTGCAAGAGGCACAAGAAAGTCTTTGAAATATGTTGCAGATTTAATGCTTAGGAGGAATGCTTAATTTGGTCTCCCTGAGATATCCTTCATCAGATAAACGATGAAGGGCTGCAGCAAGAAGGGACACAAATGCTTGACCAAGAGTTTGAGAAAGCTAAAAAAACACCCAAGCCACTAAATCTTCAGAACAGCAGAGCAGACAAATTTGAGCAAAAAAAGTCAAGAAACTAAACAAGAGGGTCCCGTTCAGTGACATATGAATTTGCCAAAACTGCAATAAATAGACAAGCAGAGCTGAAGTGTGAAGTGTGGAGGTGTACTCCCGCTTGTAATTATAGAGAAACAAACACACTTTGTCATCCTTGTGGGAGAAAGCATCCTTATGAAATGCCTAGCATCCACCTTGTAGCTGAGATTAATATGCTGGATATTTACATGTTAATGCAACGCATCTTTGCTCAGACCATCACAATGCCATTAAAAATAAGTAAATGCATTCAAAGGATTATTCAAAGGAAAATTACTAGGAGTGGATAAAAAGAAGCCCTGAAAAAAGATAACCAGGAAAAATGGAGAATGTGAGAGGCAATGGGCGCAGCCTGCTTTAAGGGAAACTCGCACTAGAGATAAGAAAAAAATTCTTATCCAGGGGGTATGGGCCCAGGGAAGGACCATTCCTTGCAGATGTTTGTTCGACCCCAGCTTATAAGCTAGTTTATACACTCCAGCGTGATGCACCCTGTGTTTGCAGTAGCACGGTATGGTTGCCTCACATTTGGTGGGGTACCCACCTCTGCCCATATTATTTTAGAGCAGTTTGTTCCCTAATCTGTATTTCTGAAATGGGCTGTTCTTATGTAGACACGGAAACTTGCATGTGTCCTTCCTAAATTGCAGCCTATTTTTTCGCTGATGCTTTTCCCCAATTTGTCAAGCTTGTTTTGAATCCTAATCCTGGCTTTTAAGTTGATCCACCTGCAGATTTAATAAGAAATGTCTTTATGCCATCATGAAAGTCAGGTTTGAAAACACTGAATAATGGTAGGCCTAGGTCAGATTTCCACTTGATATATTTTCCTATTTTGAGCTAAACTATCTTCCAAGTAGATTTTCCAGCTGGTTTTGCACTTGATTTAGAGAAGCTTAACTTAGCTGACTTCCTCTACCTCATTTATAGGAATGTCGTACAAGATAGGGTCAAAAGCTTTACGAAAATCCCTGTATACGGCATCTTCCCTCTGACGTTGAGAGGATGCTTGAAGACAACTGCTGAATGCTCTGGATCTGCAGGTTCAGGAGCCCTCCATGATCAATCCCAGCTAATCTAAAAAATAACTCATCTAAAGACTTTCTAATCCGTTACCTCCTTCCGTCATATCACTGAAGATTTCACACTTCTGGTGCTGGCGCTCGCGGGAGTAGCTCCCTTTTTAGTAAAGGCAAAAAAGCAAAGGGAGTCTCGTGCTTGTGACTGTCACCTCCCAACACCATTTCTGCATGGTGGAGCGCTGGACCACCTCTTGCCTTCACCCTCCACTTACCGTGAGCGACTGACAGAGCTGTTGTTGGTGCCTCTCGAGTCTTCTGAGGCCGTATCTCTTTTGGAGCCCAGACCCTCAGACTTTGTCCCTAATTCCTTGTGCTTTTCTTAACCGTCCATCCCAAGTAACCTGAAGTATTTTTTCTTTTCTTTTCTTTTTACTTCTTCCCCGTGTTTGAAGTCAATGCAAAGTTTATGGTTTTGAAAAGTTGATCTTTTAATAAATTTCTAGGGCTTCTTCTTCATCAGAATAGTTTTCATTTGTTGCTGTTGTTTCTCTAAGTAACCACAAGTTCTTTTTAGCATCTGCATAGATTTGCCTTCCCTAGGCTCATCCTCACTGATTTTACCAGTTTCTGAAGCAGCTGTTTTTGTCTTGTTATTCTTCCCTTTTGGCCAGAAGCAAATCTAGACAGCTTTAGATTTTTTGTTTGTCTGTTTTACCTTTTGGGTAAGAACTGTTCTACCAATGCAGTCATAAAATTTGCCAAGCCATCAATGATTTACAGGATCCCTGTCAAGGAATTCTGAGTAGCTAAAATCCCTCGCTACCACCACGTACCATCTTTCAGATGATATTGCAAACCACTCATTAAAATGGCTGTTCTGTTTTCTCTTCCTAGCTGTATGCCTCTGCTCTAGCAGCACCCATTTTTCCTTCTTTAATTCTTATTCAGAGGCTATTTCCTCCTGCAGTCTTATACTCGGTGAATGTACCTTTGCTCTTGATATCCTCCTTTTTCTCCTTGTTCGCCCTTCCTGAACAAGCTATACAGTTGGATATTAATATTCCAGACATAAGTTATCCCAACAAGCCCCTGTTACGCCAATTAAATCAGAATTTTGCTTTGTATGAAGAATTCGAGCTCCTCCTGTTTGTTCTGTTTCTAATATTTGTGTATACAGATTTCTAAGACATTAAACACGTTGTCCACTATTGTCCTTGTCCTCTTATGAACTATAAATGGTTCAAAAGCCATCCTGAAATCAGTATGGTTTCTTGCTTGTCAAAAGGTTGTTTCAGAACATTACTTCTCTGGTGGTTAGAATCCTATTAATTTTCAGCCTATGTTCATGGCAAATTTATATTTATTTATTCTTGTGCCAATTTGTGCTTTGGATTAAATAGGTCTTCTCTCTCCATGGTGTTTACTTCCCTGTCGTATTTATAGCAAGCATTTCTGTGTCTCCTTAGCCTTCGCTTTGTTGCACTGAACAAACCGAGTTCTGTCATTTCTAACTGATGGACTCCCGTTTTGGAGCAGAAATCCTTAGGCACCTAAGCATACCGCTGGTATTTTCTCCATTCAATTACACTGGAGTGATGTTACTCTAGACCTCAACATCAGGCAGCCCTTCTTGTGCAATAACCCTACTCCCTTTTGTATTGATGATGCTTCAACTTCAGGTCAGCTACACATTTTGTGGTGATTCCTGCTAGAATTGCTCAATGAAATGCTAACTCCCGGATGGCTGCTTGTTACGTGGCCCATTGGCTACCGATAGAAATCAGCACCAGCCTCTGGATGCCTCGTAGCAGGGAGTCCTTCGTTTGCCATCGGCAGGTGAGCAAGCGCTCCAGGGAGATGGGATTGAGCTCGGTGCTCTCTCTTCTGCACGGCAAATATCCAGTTTGCCATGGAGAGGAGCACTGCTGGAGGGGTGTGGAAGCAGCACCCTGCACTGGGTGCGGGCTGGGGTGGGGATGTGGGCAGCGTCCTCGTCTGCAGCTCCCTGGAGCAGGAGCTCAGGTAGGCTTGGTCTGTTCCTGAGGCAGCAGCTTGAGGTGGCAAAAACAAAGTGGTAATTCCAGGAAAGGATGCTTTTAAAGAAAGCAATTTTAGCTCAAAATGTAAAACTCAGCAGATGCTGGAGACGGGGAGTCTGGCTTGTCCAAACACAAGTGTTTACTGCTGTCATCTCAGGACTGTTCTAACAACCAGGAGGAGTGTTAGAAATTAACAGGCCGAAACTGTGTCAGAAACGAGGCAAAATGGATTAGTGCAGCGATGAAAGCCAGGCTGCTCTCCTGTCCCCGGCAGGGCACACCTCTGGCAATGCAGCCAGGCCCTGCTGGTGTGACGGGCATGGCAGGCTGGAGCTGCGCCGCTGCATCCTCCCCGTCCTCCACCGACCAGCCCGCACTCCCTGCCTGGCCCTCGGATGGGGCAGCTCCAGCCTGGCCCCATGCTCTGTGCCCACCACTACAGGCGGCTCCAGGGATGGGGGACACACGGGTTGGTGTCCTGTCCTCCGGCAACGGGGCTCGAGTACCCCAAGGCACCTCGAGTGGCACCTCCTGCTCGCGCTCAGGAGCTGCAGCCAGCCCAGAAGCTCTGACACAAGACCGGCAAGGTGAATTCAGTTTGGGTTAAGGTGCCTGTGTGTAGGTGTGCACGGATAGGCATCTCCGTGGGTGCTGAATGTGATGTCTTGACTTCTTTTACAGTCATTGGAGACTGAAAGTGTTTCTGCTTGCTCTGGGCACCTCTTATTTGACAGGTGAATTGCTCTGGTTCAAATAAATGTGAAGGCAGAGCTGGCCAGAGCTTTGTGGTGATCTGTCTTGATCTGCTCTTACAGCCATCTTTCCAAAGAAACCAAGAGGCTTTTAAACTCAGACAAGCCAGGTTTTATTGTAATATGAACTAAAATGCTGAGCAGAGAGATCTTAAAGAGACAGATCAGATCAAATAGAAATAAAAAGGGTTTATTTAACTCTCCCCTGTCCACTTGCAGAAAAAAGCATTGCCTCCAGGTTTCTCTTTAGTCAGCTAAAAGATGCAGCAAACTCTACACAGTCTCTTTGGGTGCAGGGTCACTTCTCCCTCTTCCATAGCCCAGTAGGGTCTGCTCCCTGCTCCCTTCAGCGTGCTCTCGTGGTGCAGATGTCCCAGCACCTCCTGCCACGTCTGCTGAGCCAGCCCTGGATCCCTTGCATCAGGGTGGACAGAGCCTTGGTGAAGATTTGGCTGTAAGGATGGTGGGGAAGGATGCTTCATCCCTGCAGCGTACTCGTAATTGGTGATGCACTGATGCAAAATGTTTCTTGTTCCCAAAGGGGAAGGCCAGAGGAGGTTCCAGAAGAAAGGTCTAGACTTCTTCCAGCTACCAGTGCATGGAGGGGAAGGGAAGGGGCCTTCACAGGCTTTCAGTGAAGTCAACTGGCTCTTCCCCAGCTTGTCGGTGTGCTTGGTGTCTGCTTCCCCTGCTCAATCCAGGCAGATGTCACTTTCCCAGATCCATCTTTCAAGAAGGGCAAGGAGGGTGTGGGAAGCTGCAGGCTGGTCAGCTTCACCTCCTGGAAGATGTTTTCAGGCACATAAAGGACAGAAATGCCTGGGAACAGCCAGCAGGGATTTACCAAGCGTGCCTGTCCAACCCCATTGCCTCCTGTGATGTGATGGCCAGCAGCATGGAAAGAGGGAGAGCAGTGGGTGTTGTTGGAATTGATTTCAGCAAGGCTTTTGACATCATGAAGCATCCTTGTAGCCATACTGCGCAGGTATGGACAGGCTGAATGCATGAGAAGATGGGTGGAAATTTAGCTGGACTGATGTGTTCAAGGAGAACTATTCAGCACTCTGTTGTTCCCCACCTGCATACCCGTAAGCCACCCGGTGATGCTGGCATTCCCTCTGTCCAGGAAAGGACTTCTCGCTCTTCATATGAGGGCTGCCTTTGCCAACCAGCTCTGACTCACCAGCATCCCTGCCAGCCTGCTGGGAACACCTATAGGAGGCCCAGCCCTGCCTCAGGTACCTCTTCTATGGCTGTTCTCAGAGCTGGTGGCCCTTTGTGAAGGACACTTGGGCATCCCACCTCTGGGCCATGCCCAGCTCCTCCAGGCAGTGAGCTCCAGCCCTTTCTTTCCTCTGTGCTCTTTGCCCTCTCTGCTTAGGCACTGCTGCATCTCCCAGTAGACTGTGGTGTTTCTCTCGAGGCCATCCAGACCAACTCAAGCACGGGTGCAGCTCCCCAGAAGACCTTGCCCTGGGCAGAGCGGACTGTGGTGTACTTGAGGTGTGGTGCTGCCATCTGGAGAGCCCAGGAGCACCCCTGGCTGTCTTCTCAAGCCTGGCTTCTCCCTGGTGCCTCTGCCGGACAATGGGAAGAGGATGGCTGGAAGGAGGCAAGACCTGGAGGAAGAGGTGCTCCGGGAGCATGCAGAAGATCTGTAGACTGCGGTAACTGGAGGTGACCGAGGTGTCACTGTGAATGCATCTGCGCTGTGCCAAGCTGTCTGTGCAAATCAGGTCCCTTCATGTTGGGAGGGAGAAGCCCCGCGGTGTTTGGCGGACGGCGAGCCAGCAGTGAAGAGGCTGCACAGCTTTCTGCCGTATGAAGAGTTATGTAAGCTCTGAATAATAACAGAGCTGTTAAATATGACTTCTCAGGGTTGAATGCAAAAGAAAAAACCAAAAAAAACCCCAAAGCGATCATCCTGGCAGGCACAACAGGAGCTGGGAGGGAAGCAAAGAGCTCTGAAGGAAGGATCTTGGTGACCAGAGCTCTGTCTTCCTACCAGCAATCAGGAGCAAAGCTGTGCTGGGAATCTGTGAGCTGCAACTTTCCCCAAAAGCCAGAGCTGATGTCAGGCCTCTGGTCCGTCTCCACTCCGCTGTGCTTTGCCACCGACGTGCTGTTGGAACAGGGAGCTCAGGACTGGCCCCATCCTGCTTTCAGTGCGTGCAAGGGGGCGGGAGGCAAATGGTGCTCTGCAAGGCACCAGAGCTGTTGTGGGTGTGGAAAAGAGGCAGGGGGAGAGGAAACCGCTGCCAAGGGGACTTGTCCTCCTCTAGAGGACACAGTGAGTGGTTTTCCCTCAAATGTACAATATATAAAAGCACAGCTCCTTCCTGAGGAGAGCCTGCTAAAGACCTCCATGGGAAGGCAACTCTTGCCCAGCAGCACGCAGAACGCAACCTTCCCTTCCAGCTTGCGGAGCTGCCACTCCCTGGCCCCCCGGGCGCATCCCCTGCCCGTGGAGGACGCCTGCCTCCGCCTGCCCGGGCAGGCTGTGCTGCAGGAGGCACCGCTGAGGCTCCCCCGGACACACAGCCCAGCGCTTGGGGGGAAAACTCCCTTATCTACTTGCAGATGCAGCCAAATGCCCGCTTTAGTGAGTTAACCAGTGCCAAGGGATTGCCACTGGATGGTCCACAGCCACACTAATAGCATCATCTCTAGATGGGTTTGGTTCGGGCCAAATCACGCTCTCCCAATCTGTTCCTGGATGAGCACAGGGAGGTTTTGCTGGGCAGGGACTGTGCTCAGGAGCACTTTGTGTGTTGGGCTCACTTGTGGAGGCTGAAGGGATTTTGATCGCCTGGATATGGGCTGGGTGATGCCAGCCAACATTAGTGCTGCAGAACAGTCCTGGACGCATTTAATTTACTGGTACAAAGAGACATCCTGGCTGGACGAGCTGTAGAGCTGGGCTGGCGAAGGGCTGGGTGCCAGCTGTGGGAACGGTGCCTGCTGCATGGAGCAAGGTGTGCTCAGAGCCAGAGGACTCACGGGAGGACAGCACACACTCCTTAGGCGCAGGCGGAGGCGGGCAGCTGCCAGTCACAGAGAGGGTTTGTGCATGGGGATGCACAAAGGGGAAGGCTCTTGTCACGCATGTGGCTCCAAGCAGTTGTGTCCCCTGAGGACACACGTCCGGTGTCCTTGCCTGTGCCTGATGGGAGCACGCACCGTCACGCTGAGCTCAGCTCCGGTCCGAACACACCACGGCGATGCTTGGAGAGCGCCGTCATCTCCAAGCCGAGCGGGGATGAGCAGGGGACCGGTTCGGTCCAGAGACAGCCCCTGAGCTGAGCGCTGCTGGCTCGAGGGCAGCAGCTCTGGTGCTTGGCTGTTTCTCTGCAATGGGCTGAAGCCATGTGTGCTCCTCCCCGATTCCGGGAAGAGGATGGTGCCTTTGCAGCTGTTTGTTCTTGGGAACTGACAGTCCCAGGAAAGCTGCCAAATCTCCGGCTGATGGATGAGCCCCTCTCAGAGCCTGAAAACCTTTCAGACAAACAGAGCAGAGCTCTTTAGGGAGCTGTGTGTGGGGATAATTCAGAGTGAGGGGGCAGAACTGAGAATAGGAGCATTATAAAGGGTGGCGACAAAAACGCCTCTTCACGTGTGTGGAAGTCCCCAAAACTCTGCTGGGAAGAGAGACCAGGAAACTGGAATTGCTGGCCTGAGACTGAGAGAATATGAGAGGCATTAAGCCACAGTGATGATATGAGTTCCTGATATGATGAGGACACAATGTGTGTTAAGAACAGGGGATTTTCAGCGACACTAAAATGAACAAATTTGGAATGAAGGGAATTAAATGATTTCTGTTACAGCTGCAGATCTGGGAAACTGCTGGCCACAGCGTGCCATTAAACTAAGGTGTCTTGGGAGTTAAACATCTTCTCTAACACTGTTGATGGGTCAGCAGTTCCAGCACACCCTTCTCAACTGAATGTTGCCTTAAAAGGAAGCCAAATTACCCCAGGGTCTGTGTGGATTGACTTTTCTTGGATACCACGCTTATACAGAGAGCAACAGGACAGTAGAAAAGAAATGGTGAAATCAGATTTAAAGGTTGCTGGCCAAGAGTACCAAACACAGGCAGCTGACCTCTGCTCTTGCTGCTCGCATGTGGGTCTGTTGTGGCCCTCAGAGATGTTTCCTGACCATCTCCAGCCAGCAGCAAAGAAAGCAGCTCTTTGTGACCTGCTGGCCTCTCAATTAGGCTGATGCTCAGCCTGATTCAGAGCAAGACCAACGTGCCAACACCGAGTTCCTGATGATCCCGTGTCTTTCAGTGACTGCCTACACCTTGACCATCTCCCTTGTTTACACCTCAGTGAGGCCAAGGTCTCTGCCGAGGGAAGCAGCTTTCAAAGCTTTTCCTAGGCGTCTTTCACTCTTACCACCAAATCTGGTTGTATTTTAGGTCAGCCCCCTTAACTCGGTTGTACTCAGGGGATATCAGCAGCATGTAAATTGGCCTGTCCTTCTCTGTGACAGACGTGGGCTTTTGCCTGCTCCCTCCTCTTCTGCTCTTGTGGGAAGCTCAGGGAAGGCCACTTGTCACCATTCCTTGCATCAGGGCTGCTGGCCCTGGAACCTGTTGGTGGCACCAAGAGAGACATCCATGGCTCTGCCCATTGCTGGAAGGGACGCATATAAAGTCAAGCAGAGATGAAGACATCTGAAAGGGAACCTTTTTTGTTCATGTTTCTGATGTTTGGGTATTTCCACAGCACCCTGCTCACCCTGGCTGGAGGCAGTCGAGCACCGACGAGCTCCTTCCCAAGAACCATTTCCAGCTCCTGGCACTGGGCCGTGATAACAGCCTTTTGCATCCGGGAATTGTTCCTGGCTGTCAGTCATCCCATGCACAGGGAAGCGTCGCCGTCCAGCACTGCTGAACCGAGTGGTGTGCATCCAGGGATGGGAAGTACAGCCTGCACAAGCCATTAAAAAGTATGTCGAGGTGTCCAGTGCAAAGGCACGGGGGCTCGTCCAAGGCTCCTGGGCTGCATGCTCCTGCAGACAAAGGAGACATGTGTCATTTTTGAAGCTCCAGGCGCCAATGTGAAATATTTTGGCTTCCACAAGATGTATCCTGCTGCCAGGCGGTGGAAATGGGCAAGCCACAATATGTCTGTGTAGGGGATGAGGGACCCCATCAGAGCCCAAACCTCTTGGTGCAGTCGGTGCTTTTGGGCCAAGGAAAGGGGTCGCCAAGTCTTGCTTCTCCACAGGGAGGGGAGCAACGTCCTGCAGATGCTTGGCCCAGGTTAGGTCTGCCCGTGCTCAGCCAGCCAGCACAAACTGCTTAGCTGGGCTGATGTTCCCTTGCTTGCTCTGCTAAGTAGCGTCTGGAGCGGCTCTGGGAAATTAAAGTCTTAAGTTCTGGTGGCAAGTCCTGGCTGAACATACTCGTTTCCATCCTCCTGCAATGATTCTCGACTCAGGTGATGTTCCTGCGGGGGAGACTGGGGCGATTCCCTTCAGGATCTCACGGAGGAGACCCGTGGGTGTGCTCGGAGCCCCTGCAGAGCCAGCATGAAGTCACTCAGGTGGCCGTGGCCAGGCTGATGTCTGCTTGCTGTGCTCCCGGGGAGCAGCAGCCGGGGAACAGCAGGGGAGGGGGCCGAGCAAGCTGTTGTTCAACGCGAGTACAGGGGCCAGAAGCGGGAGCAGGCAGGCGGAGGGTGGCTGGAACAGGCAGACGGAAGCCGGAGCGCGGTGCCGGGTGGTGGGTGGGCTGGCAGGGACCCAGGGCTCGGGGAGCCTCCGTGCTGGGGCTTCACACGTGCTCGATGCACCTCCAGGGAGCAAATCACACCCTACTCGAGGACTGTAATTGTGCTAATAATAAAATGACCAGAAAGGGCAAGAGGTGGAATGTGTCTGTTCCCTGTCATTTGTGCCCTGGTGGCCTCGGAGCTGGTGCCCGCGGAGGCAGGACGGGCAGGAGGGCTGCGCGGCTGAGCCGGCCGGGGAACGAGGAAGGGACACAGCTAACGGCACCAAGAGGTCTCTGGGTTGGGGACATATGGCCCAGGTGGGATCGGGGCCATGTCCCTTCCAGAGAGGAGCCTGAGTCACACAAGCAGCCAGCTCTGCTGCCAATCGGGTAGGCAAACATGCACATGGCCGTGTACTGCAGCCCAGCAGAGCGAGCGCAGCGCCCCGGGCACAGCCAGGCTCCTGCACGCTGCCTGGCCGGGGCTGGCGCACGCGGTCTGGGGCTGGGTGGCAGCTCACGGGGCTGCCCCTGCTCCCAGGCAGCTCATCCCAGCTTCCGAGCAATCCTGAAACCCCTCCGCGTGCTGCTGCCTCCCCACGCTGTGCTAAGGTGTGGGGCATCGCCCTCCGGGCAACTCCTTGGGACGGGATGAAGGCACAAGGGGAGCCTGCTCCTCCCTGACTTGTGGTAGCTGGGGGATGGATCCTGCTCGTGTGTGTGGACACCGAGGTGTAGATCTGCACAGCAAAGGGTCCGCAGGAGACCTGAGCTCCCCTTGCACGCACTGGGGCTGGAGAGAGAACCACTCCCCAGCACCTGCGCTGTCCTCGCAGGAGACTGCTGAGTTTTGGGTGCCTTCCTGTAGATGTGCACAACCTGGGGCTGAGCAGCTGGAGCAGACATGGGAGCAGACATGGGTTTTGGCTGTGGGACAGCCTAGCAAGGCATGAAAGCAAAGTGATCGTAGGGATGAGGATGGGGTGGCAGCAAGGAGCCAGCTGTTGGTCCCAGCGGGTGCTACCTGCTCGTCCCATCCTCACAGCACTGCTGCAGGGCTTGTCCTGGCAGTGGTGGGCATAAGGGGCACTGTGGCCAGATATCCTTCCTTGCTCGGGACTGCACAGCAGCTTGCAGGGATCACTGCCTGCTGATTATCGGTCAGGTGAGGACTTTTGTCCTCTGCAAGGCACAGATTAGAACCACCAGCCTGCTGTAGGCATGGATCTGGTGTCAGAGGCTCTTGGGTCGCCGCAGGGCAGCTGGCTTTTTAGCTAGAAAAGGTGCACTGGGTGAAAAAGTGACAAGCCAAATGGCTCTCCAGCCCACTAAAATAGATGGAGGTGGTGGTGAAAGCGGACTTGGTCTGACATCCAGCCAGAGACACACATGCAAGTTCCTCCTTGCTCGGCTGTTGCTGTGTGCTCGCCTTGGGACCCAGCGGGGACACAGAGCTTGCTCCTGCTCCCTGGCAGAACCCTAAATTCGCTCAGACCCCGTGGCTGGTGGGCCACGGACCGCGGCTTGGGTACCTCTGCCCTGGCGTTTCCAGTCCTTGTTTATGCGCTTTCCTATTTAACGAATAGTTCTGCAGCTAATTACTGATGGCACTATTTATAGCAGCCTAGCCCTCCCTAATAGGTCTGCTTGCTGCTCCCTGCCTGCACACTGCTTTGATATAAATAGAGAGCCAGGGAGGCTGTGGAGCTGGAAGATGCAGTGTGCCATAGGAAATACAGGGGAAGGGGATGAATCCTTCTCCCCAGTCCCAGATATGAGCCCCCGTGTCCTGCTGCCCTCTGCTTTTCTCCAGCCTCTTGTGCAGCCTCACCCAAGCCTCTGGAGGAGGAGTGGTGCTCGGAGACCTGGCCATGCCTCTCCGTGGGACTAAATCCCTGCAGAAATGATCCACTCACGGCCCCAGCGTGGCCAGGAGAGGAGTCTGGACCGTTGTCAGCAGCGAAACCAAGAGCTCCAGGGATGCACGTGTGTGCGTAGCGAAGAGACCTGAGTGTGATGATGGGATGGAGCGGGGCGTGGGCGGGATGGAGAAGGCGTGAGCTGTGCGAGCGAGCGGCACGCCTCGGGACATGCAGCACATTGCTGCGGACCTGGGCGCTCCCAGCCCCGAGGGAGCTCTGGAGCAGCACGGACCGAGGCTGGGGATGGGGACAAGGGTGAGTGTTTCTGCGGTCGCTTTGCGTTGCTCTGGCACTTAAAGCGGCAGCATTTCCTCGCATTGCCTCTGCTCGGCCAGAGGCTGGCTCCCATCCCTCGAGCATCCCATTTGCTCGCAAACTGGAACCCAGAGCTGCACTGTGGCCGTGCTCCAGTGTGTCTGTGGAGAGAGGGGAGCTTTGGTTTTCAGAATTTTCTTGGTTTTGTAAACAATGCAAAGGAAACACTTGACTTAGCGTGGGGGTTAGGTGAGGACACTCTGGATGCTACCAGCCTGCGCGGAGTCAGATAGCAGCTGGACAAATTAATGGATGAAAAATGCATCAAGGGCCATTAAACCTGAAGATACCATCATGGGCTTGGGAAATCCCTGAGCCACAGGTCAGTGGGGGCTGGGAAAGCATGCCAGGGATGCTTACCCTTTTCTTTCACCCTTCCTTTGCTGTCTGCTGTTGAAAGTGGTCATAGATGGACCAGAGACGGCTGTTTTTAAGTTCAAGTTGGTTATTAATCACCACGAACCATTGCTGCTTCAAAACCAGAGTTTTGTCTCTGCGGGACCCCCTGTTTTTCTTGGATCACGTCCGACCTGTTTCTTCCACCATTGCTGCAAAACCCCTTGTTCCTTATCAGATTAAAACCAGGAATGAGCCTGTCGAGGAGAAGAGTGCGTTACCCAGGCCTGTCTGGGCACACACATCTGCATTTCCAAACAGCCTCAGACAAGGGGTGCACATCTCGCCAGGCTGGGGTGGGTTTCCAGAGAGTTTGTCTCCATTGCCGTGGTTGCTGCAAGCCAACCCCCTGTGCACAGCAATTGCACGCTTTGGGCAACCAAAATCACTGGCCCCGTTTGAAAACGGGAAAGGTATTAATGGAAGGGTGACTCAAGTGATGTACTTTAAGATATTCTAGTGCGTTCCTCTTTGCCATGCTTAAAGAGCTGGAATAGCAGATTTGTTTCATCCCTGAAGAAGAGGCTTGTTTCTGAAGTTATTCCCACAAATTAGGAGCATATGATACTCTATCAGTAATGATAATTAAGTGTTCTCATGTCAAATTGCAACCTTAGCTGTTCCACGGAACTATTTGCAGGAGAAGGAATTACAGAGCAGTTCGTGGGTCTGGCTCATTAGTGGCGGAAGATTAAATAGTGGATGTACTTGGAGCATTTGGTACTGTTTCCTGAAAGACACATGGTTAGCGTAAGCCGGGTGGGCTCACAAACGCCGCCAGACCTGGCTGAGGTCTGCGGCTGCAAAGCTCCGTGCACCGAGCGGGAGCAGCGCGGGGCGAAGCTCGCTGCGGATCGGGACGGCGTCGGGAGGCGATGTCCCTGCATGGGAGGAGAATCCTGGAAATGCTCCTCACCCAGACAGCTCACTGCTGCCTCCGGTCGCTGCAGGTTAACCAGATTTGCTCAGGCTGCGGTTTCCAGCTTGCCCTGAGTGCACAGAGACTTTCTGAGCTATGCTGCCACGAGTCGAGAAGATTTCTGCTGAAAGATAAGTGCTGCTCGTCTGGGGGCAGCCTGACTGTACAGCTGTCCAAACAATGACAACAAATGTCTCTTCGTCCCTAAACTGGCCGAGCTTTTGAAACTTGACTCTGGGTTTGATGCTCAGGTTGCTGAGGATTGGGCTGGGCAGAGCCCTGGGAAAAAGCGCCGCTCTTCACGCTGCTCCGGGTTCTCAGCGCGGGCTCTGCACCCATCGAGCGTTGATCAGGAAGCGGCCGGATCGTTCAGCAGCCCTGCCGGCGCGAGCTGCCTGTCTCCAGTTGTCCTGCATGCTTCTGTTTTTTTTCGTGGTCCATATCCCCATGCCAAATTTGTTAAAGCTCTGCAAAGACAAGGTGGTGTTTGCAGGCAGCCCATTTCCCCCCTTTACCTCCAGACCCTGGGCATCCCCCATGATCAGGGGCTGGTTGGCACCAAACCATGCAACCTCTTTGGGGTTGGGCTGGCTGTGCTGTGCTGCAGCTGGATCTGATTGCGGGGAAAACTGCTCAGTGGGCTGAAAAAGCTGCAAGAAGCCATTTCAGTAGGTAGCTTTCCCCCTGTGCACCTATTGGAGCTGCATTTAAGCTCAAACCATTGCCCAAGCGGGGCTGGAAGTGAGCAGGAAGGCAGTGGGGAGGGAAGCGGGGTTGGAGCGAGCATGGCAGGATGAGTGGGGTGCATTTCCCCCACGTTTCTGGTGCTTCCCTTGGTGAAGAGGGATGCTGCACCAAGTAGCTGGGAGCTCGCAGCATCCCTTCCCCTGGCTGCTGCCCAGTCCCTGCTCCTCCATCATCTCCGATTCCCCTGCCCGGCTGCAGGCAATCTGCAGTATTTCTGCTGGATGTGTGCAGGGCCAGTGGCTGGGCTTGTGCCAGCAGCCTCGCCCTGCTCAGACCAGACAGCATCAAGGCTCTGCACCGTCATTTCAGCCAGGGCCATGCGAGGATGTGACTCAGGTGGCATCAGAGCTGCGGCGGTGTCGGGCAAAGCCGGAGGGATGAGGGCGACCGCAGCTCTGCCAGCTCGAGGTGCGGTGCCGGGGTGGGTTCCAGGAGCCCCCCGAGAGCGCTGCGATTTGTCCCGCAGTGACAAAGCACGGCACCTTTTCTTCGTGCCCAGGGGCAGGTGGAGATAACCCCGTGCTTCATGCAGCTCCTCTTGGCCCAGCATCTCGCAGCCGTTTGCGGTGCTCACGGTGTGGCAGCGGGAGGGAGGAGCGCATGGCCTGGCTGCCCCAGGGCAGGGGGTACCAGACTGTACCCGCTTGTCTCCTGGGATAAACAGGGATCCAGGGCTCCTGCTAGGGGCTGGGACAGAGCCTGCTCCGTGCCCCCCACACCTCGGGCTTTCAGCATAGCTCTGAGCGGTGTTTCTTAATGTTGAAATCTCATTTGGGGGTAAGGAAGGTTGGGATGAGCTCACCCTCCTCCTCCATCCTCCTGTTGAGCAATGGCTCAAGTACCGCTTTGCTTTTGCACAGCTGTCCGGGAAACAGCTCAGGACAGAGCCTTGTCCTGGCTCCAGCCTCCTGCCCACGCAGTCCCCGTTAGATTTGCTGGAATCAGCTCTGGGATCACAGAAATACCTCTGGATTCGAATCTCAGCTTGGTTTGGGGACAAGCCTTGGGTTGACCCTGACCTCACTCCCTGCACCGCCTCCACCCAGCCCTGCTTGAACTTGCACGTGGCAGGAGGGATGCCGGAGCCTCCGGGGACAGAACGGGAGATGTGGGGACAGCGGTGGAGAAGCAGCAGTGCGTAGGACGGAGCCGCGGTGACACCCAGGTGTGGCAGCCCCGCTGCTGCCCAGCGCCCAGCGCCGGCCGCCTTGGACGGGAAATGAAGCGGGTTTGCATGATGAGCATAACCACATTATCAAATCATCCCAGCCTAAAATTAGCCCTTAATGCAGGAAGGGGAAGGGCTTCGCAACATGGAGCTGAATCAATAACAGCGTTTCTCCGTCCCACCGTCCCTCCCTGTGGCTGTCCTCAGCAGCAGGAGTGACACACCGTGCCTGTGCTCCCCTTTGCTTAAGCGAGGTCGGTGTTTGGCTGCTGATGTTGAAGCTGAGATCAATACTTACCAGGATTTATGGTCTGTCATATGCCAGAGAAAAGAATGCCATTCCTCTGTCCAGAGACAGACAGAATGACTCAATGGTGAAGGAGAGCGGAGAAAACGTACTGCTGGACACTGCTGGCACGGAGCAGCAGTGAGTGGAGCAATGAGGCTCTTGGCAGTTTCTGATGGCCCAGGATGTATCTCTGTCCTTCAGCAAAATGCCCAATCTTAGGTGTTTTGGTGATATTTTTTCCTCAGGACAGGCCAGGGGCTGCGGACCTCAGGGTATTCCTGCGGGGAAGGGGCAGATGAAAGACCACCGTATTTCCAGGCAAAATCCCACAGCAGCAGCACCCAACATTAATAATCGGCAGACACGCAGGGTAAGCGCTTCTTAACCCAGGGCCTGGCTCTGTTTTGAAGGATGCCTTTAGGACGCGCCTGTGGGAGGTTTCGGGAGGGAGGTTTAGGAAGAGGATGCCAGCCTGTGCTTGACACCGACTGAGCAAAATCTCACTAAACCCCTCGACCGGGTTCGCCTTCACAGGCGCGAGGTTTCCTGTGGCTCGGCTGCGACCCGTGCCCGTGGGGCAGGGAGCTGCTGCCCCTTCCTTGCAGAGGGAGCTGAAATAATCTCCCTCTTTCGCTCTCAGCTGGCCTGGCGTTGCTCGGCGCGCTCCTGAATCCTCATCAAAGATTTATGACCCTCTTTAGAAGTGCTCTCCTTAAGCAACTCCTATTAACACAAGAGGTAAAGCCCTTCAAGGGGCGTCTGCGTTCTCCTATAAGCAGGAGAGGAATTACTGCTGTAACCTGCAGAGAAATGGGTCTTAGTGAGCGCTCCGGCTCCTGTCTGAGACCACCACCAGCTTCTCCCTCCACCAGCATCAGGTGTTCAGGGCAGGGGATTCACACCGCGGCAGGTAGCTGAATGAAATATTAAATGGTGCTTAATAAACAGAGGGTGGTGGTGGGGAGGAGCCCCCGGTCTGAAATCGGTGGCTCAGCCCCGGAAGACCTCGGCTGGGGAGGAAAGGGGCCAGGAGGTGCAATTCCTCCCCAGGTCTCGGAGTCTGGAGGCAGCAAAGGAACCAGAGGCTGGAGGAGCGCCAAGGCTGATTCACGGTGCCCTCGCCTGCCCTGCAGCCATCATCAATTGCATGGGGTTTGCTATTTGGAATGAAAGGCAACGGGTACAGGAGGGTTTTCTCACCTTAGTCCTGCTTTGTTTCTTCCCTGCACAGGTTTGTGAGACTGGACTTCAGCCAGGACGCCCCGGAGGCAGACACAAGGCTTCCTGCACCCCTTCTGATAGGCAGCAGTCGCACGGGGCAGGAGAGGCAGCTGAGCCGGCAGGTCAGTGCCCGGGGGGCTGGGAAGCTGTCCGGGGGTCTTGCCGGTGTGCTTGGGAACGTGCCAAGGCTGTCATGTCTGTCCCCATCTGCGTGTGCCCTGCGCAAGCACCTCTGATTTAGTCCCTTCCAATTAATTCCTATAGCAGACGTGTGTAAATGCACGGTCTGTGCTATTTAAATGGTGGGAAGACGGAAAGTCTCTTTGAATATTTACATTAGAGACGATGAAATTTAATCAGCAATATTAACAAGTGAAGAACCCTGCTGAGATTCCCAGTGAATAAAAAGGTTTTGACAGAGAGAACGAATAACCTGACAGTAGCTGAGAGAGAACCTGGAGTAAAATCGCATCAAAGGCAGTTAGTCCAAAGGGATGTGGCAGAGAGCTTTCCCTTTACAGTTCTTTAAGCTAAAAAGCCCTGGGAATAGCGGTGGCTGTTTCACCGTCCTGCCTCCCCTGTAGGAAGCGTGCATGTGTGGAGGTGCGTGCTGTGTGCATGCTGTGTCCTGGGGGTGCAGAGAACCCACCCCTGGGGCTGGGATGCCCGTGGGTCTTGCTGGATGTCACGCTTGAGCCCCTGCACCGCGTGGGCCGGGATTTGCAGAGCGGTGCAGCGTGTCGCCACTGCTTGCTGCTGCATTTGCCTGTCTCCGCACACGCTGTGCGCTTCGGGCATGTGCGGGGGATTGATACGTGCAGTTTTTCATGAGCCACGTAGAGGATGGAGAAGGTGCATGGCTCGAGTATTGTACAGCTGGGCATTATATATAGGATGTTTCACGGCGAGTTTAATAGTCACGTGAGTTTAATAGTCACTGTCGTAAAGGCTGGCCAACTTCTCCTGGGGGAAAGGAGGAAGAGGAGCAGCAGCAGACAGAGGACTGCTGCTAAACACCCCTTGCAGCTGGTGCTGCGGAGCTGGGTGTGCTGCCTGCAGACCTAAGGCTGGTGTTGGCTTTGAGGTGGAGAACCGTGCGTGGGCTGGGAGTTGCTTTCTGGTACGCGTTTGCCACGGCGAAACAGTAGATGAAGCTGCAGTGTGCCCAAATATGTGAGCAACAGGGGGACATCGCAAACATCAGAGGGCTGAAGGTGTCCGTCACAGCCACGGGTTCAATGGCAAAGGTGCTAACCTCCTGGGGAAGCTCACAGGCGTTCAGGTGTGTGTTGGCCAGCAGTGCCAGCGCTGGGGAGAACAACCCAGCACATGCATAAGCTGTGCCCCCAGGCCTATGTGGAATTCCTTTTCCTAGGTGCTTTCCAAGGCTGTCCACAGAAAGCCCTCAAGGCTACAAACCAGCTGATGCAGCTTGACATGCTGGAGATACAGACATCTCCAAACTCATCCAGGAGCTGCCTTCTGGATGGAAGATCCCTGTGTGTGCAATTACCAGGACAGGTACCAAATAGCTCCTGACATCTCCATTTAGTCAGGGAATTGCATCCTGTGCAAGAGACCAAGCAGAAATCTTCATCTCAGGTCACTTTTCTGGCAGGATGGAACCTGAGGCCAGGTGTCCCCTGTACGCAATGACCGGTATGGGGAAGAATTGCCCTCCTTCAGTGATGCTCATCCCATCCTCAGTATCTCCATTAAACGTTTCTGCCTCAGCAGAACAGCACGTTTGCCTGAATTTTCACAGCATTAACACTGCAATTATTATGTTTTTACCCTTGTGCAGGATATGCACTCGCTCTGCGTGTCAGCAGTGATCTCAGAGTATCTGAGCAGCCACAGCATAACCCAGGAATATGAAATTGGCTTCTTCTCCAAGAAGTGAACCATAAGCTTCACCTTTACCCTGGAGAGGCTCATTAACAAATATGTAAAAGAACAAAAATTCGGCAGAATGCTTGTCTGCATCATAGACTTTTAAATAGCCTTTAACTCAATCTACTACTCAGAGCTGAACATTAAATGGCTACAAATGGAACTGGTGGGAAAACACGACCTCATTAAATCCGTGCACCATCCATCTCGGGCTGGATGAAAACAAACCGCATGCAGATAGGACTTCAAGCAAAAAAAAAAGGAATAACAGAGAGATGCAGTCTCAGCCCAACAAAGGTCATCATCTCCGGTACATCAATTACTCCCCATCCCTACCGGAGCAGCCTGACTCAACCACATGGGATTCTTGGGTCAGCCTGGAAAAAACAAAAATGATGATATTTTAGAAAGAGCCCCAAACCAACCAAAACAGTAAATTTTTTATTACAGAGGCAGAGAGATTAAACATATCCTAAATTATACATACATGGGGCTCATTACAAACACATCAGGGAGCTTTGGGCTGGCTATAAAAACATTACAAGGGAAAGCTTTGCAAGTTTGTATGCAGTAAAGAAACCACTGGATAGATAAAAATCCCAGTAAAACTGTTGCTAAAACTACTCGGAGGTAGAACTCTACTCCTTCTCCTGTTTGGGACCGAAGGCTGATGTCCAACTTCAGCAGCAGCCAGACCGACTGAACTAAAACCCCAGAGAAACACTGCCTGCACCAGCCCCTGAGAAGTCCCTCTCCGGGCTCAGCGATGCCAACGAGTAAAAGCTCAGTGGTTTGAACACCTCCATCCCTCCTCCTGTCAAATTCAGCCAGCAAAGCAAACAGCTCTGCATAAAAAGATGGAAAATCTCTGATATACTAAAATGCAGATAAACAGGGCACTGGAAGAAGCAGACTCACAGTGCCACGACACCGAGCTGTCTCAGCTATCTGCCTAGATTGGGCCAGCAGACACTGAGTCACCGCGACTTGCAGTGCTGAAGCAGATCACCAAATCCGTGATTAGATCAGATTTAACATGAAGATGTATTTTTCTTACACTCTTTTTATGTAACCTGGTGCAATTTCATGTCTGGACACTTCTGTAGCAAAAGGTGAATTCCTCCAGGCAGCTATTACTTGTTGCATCCCAAGCAGTACACGTGATTCGGGCATGGATATAACCGAGGATTGGGGAATACAGGTGAGACAATCAGACCCTGCGAAGGGCTGAATGTATTGAAAGCCTGATAAAGGCATCAGTAAGCAAATCCCGAATAGCAGAGAGCTGTTTCCAGCAGCCGTAGAGGGTATCTCTGCAGAAAGAAATAATTACCAGCTTTGGGGCAGGAGGATGGCATCAGGAGAGCTTCATGGCACGGAGCATCCTCCTGCTGAGCCAGCGGAGGATGCTGCAGACGTTCACCCCTGAACCTTTGCTGGGCGAAGGTCATAAGTACCTTTGACACTGGCTTGTGTGGTTGGCTGCATTATTTTGGCATTGCCATACCAGTAACTAAGCCGAATAAAGTGCATCTCTGCGCTCTTGTGTTACCGTTACAGGAAGAAGTTTCTTCATGACTCATTCCCATTTTATTCCTCTGACTGCTTGCGAAAAATACAGCAAATACGTGCAGAGAGGTGAAGGCTCTTGCATTTTGCATTGGAGGCGGGCTTCATCTCGCTAAGTGTAGACAACTTAAATGTAGATGCCTTAAATTTCCCCTAGAATCCAGGGAGCTCTGCAGAGACATTCAGTTTGCGAGTGAAGAAACCTATAATCACTCGCCCAGCTGAGGATGTCGCTGGGTGTGCTGGGTGTCTGAACGCCCTGATGCAGTCAATGGAGACGTAGTCAATGCAGCTGCTGGAAAGCGATTCAGCCCATCAGATGTCTGCTTCAGCCTGCCCTGGTTTCCATCCACTGGTCAGGATTCAGGGCTGAGCGTTACATTAGCTAAGGCATTTAGAGCCATCTGAAATAATCCAGGTATCCAAGACATCCCAAAGATCATCCCAAAGATCGGTTGGGCAAAAGCCCAACCAGGCTATTACTACACTGGCCTCGGGTGATATTTATGCCTGGCCCAGGCACTGTGTGTTCTGCCAAAATCTCAACCAGCAGAGCAATAACCACAGCAACTCCTGCCTCATTGGCTTGAATCTCATGCTTCGGGGTCCATCAGAAACTCTGCATTTGGAGAACATAGACTCACGGTGCTGCAACAGCATCAGCAGCATGTCCAAAATGAAAAAAAAAAAGGAAAACTGTTTCAAAATTCATGCTCCAAGCTGGTGGAGCCTGCTGTACCCTGGGACATCCGAGCTTGAGATGCTGTGAACGATAAAGGTTGAGTCCTCTTGGTCAATGACCGCTGCCACCGCACCACTTTCCCATCTGGAAAGGGTTTTTTTTCTCCCTTCTCGGTGACTTCACTTGCCACTTGACAGAGGCAGGATTAGTGCGAGCTGCATGTTGCCCTCATCCACAGGACCAGTAAACTCCCCCCTTAAACCCCAGCGCTAATGAGTTACTAATTCCTCCTCACATGACTCACTTTTTGGATGCTGCTCCCTTTCTCTTTCCTCAAGCTGCTTTCTAAAGGACTTGGCCGAGTGCAGGAAATCCACCGAACCTGACGTCTGACCCCATTCAGATCGCACACTGGAGCGGACACGGGGCTGACGTGAGCGGGCATTACCCTGGGCGCGCGCTGGTTGCCATGCCCTCGGAGCAGCGCCTGGCCCTTGGTTTCATCGCATTAGCAATCCAGGTCAGTTGTAAAGTGAATGCTGATTCTGCTGCCCTATAAAACATCTGAGTATCCGCGTGTGTGTGTGTGTGCCTGGGAGCGATCCTGCTGCACAGCGTGTCCCATACTCCGTGCCTTTTTTCTCCGATGTGTTAAACATTGTCGCGCTCCCTAATAGCTTGGAGCCTCAGGTCACGGACACCGCTCATCTGCTCCCCTCCCTGCTTCCCATCAGGCCCCACAGGAGCACTGCAAACAGATGCCAAGGCGCAGGCTGTTAGCAGGGGATCACGCGAGGAGAACCGAGACGTTTGACTATTTAAGGCTCTTTCTTTTGCTGAGATCGAGCGCTTCTTGAAAGGCTGTTGTGTCACACGCCGACACGTACACACGCATGGGCACGGATCCCCCTCCACGAGGTCCTGCTCTCGTGGTGCAGCGGCAGCAGGAGGGTGGGGATGTTCGCGGTGGTTGCGTGGGAACGAGGACAATGCACGGCCCATGCAGGCTCCAGCTCTCACTGTGAACCTTCTTCCTGCACAGACTTGTCACTAATACATCATAAATTAGGCCCAGGGCTTTAGAAAAGACAATTTCCATGGGGAGCATCCCTGTCTCTGGCCAGAGAGCCCAGCCTGGCTGGCCAAACTGTGTTCTTTGGCCTCAAAAATGTATCAGGGGCTGCCCGGGATCTCTTTGACTTTGTCACCTTTGGGAGCCTCTGCTGGGAGTGACAACCTGACAGCTCTGTGAAGCAAGTGTCTGTCTGGAGGAATTAAGAGAGATTACTTTTTTATTATTATTTATTTCTATCAGGAATAACAGGAATACGAGCACTGGCACAGCCTCGCTCGCTCATGGAAATGGTTAACTTGGCAATCCCGGCGGAGGCAAGCCAGGCATTCTAATAGGTATTCCTGTTCTGCATTTAAAAAGCAGCAGGAAGATGTTTCTCGATAACAGAGATAATGGAATATTTTCTCCTCCTCGATACGGAGGGAGGATGTGAAGTGGCAATTGCTGAAGATGAACTTCTCCAAGGCCCCAGCCTGGACAGCTTAAACCCAGCGCTAGCGAGAGGCTCGGCTGGGGACTTCTCCCAACAATTAACGCTGAATGGCTTTAAAGACGTGTCCCAGTCCATCTGCATTCCTGCACACCTCCGGTCCTCGCCTGCCTCGCTCTCGTCAGCCGTTAGCAGTCTCTCTGGTGTATAGATGTGATTACATTTCTGTAACTAATTTGGCAGTATGTGTTCAAACTCTCAGCCGGCTGGAGCGCCGGGAGCACGCGGTCCTGCGGTCACGTAGTGGCAGATGGCACCGATTCACCGCCGCGGTGACATGGGGACCCCCGCTCTGGTCTCAGCCCCAAGCAGTCCAAGCCATTTTCCTTCTGGATGGCGGCACGGGGCCAGGCATCCGGACGAACAGAGGGCGTGAGGTTCGGATACTCGCTGCCATCAGCCCTCGCCCCGTTCCACACCATGGCTGGGGAGAGACGCCGATTCCCACCCGCGGATGCAGCAGGAAAACGCGTTTGCTGGGAAGCCCCCATGAGACGTGTGAGGATGCGGAGGGATCCTTGTGACTCCACCTGGGCTCTTTTTACTGGATCTGTTCCTCGGTGGCCTCTGCCTGGCACTGCCCGAATAACGTGTTAGAGCTGGGTCCTCACGGAAACATCGGGTGCCCACGGTTGGGCACGGGTGGAACGCTTTGGTGTGGGCAGCAGCCACCCCAGCACCCCACCACGCAGCCCTCTTTGGAGTCCCCATTTCATCACCCCCGTTTGTTCCTGGTCTCCAAAACAGGGGTCACCTCGTGGGCAGGCGCACTGCGGTGCTGGTGTGTTGCCCAGCAGGTGTGAAGCATTTTCATTGGAAACGAGTCCGGAGGGAGCCCTCTAGGCTGTGCCACGCTTGGGGCAAACTAAACTGATCTATGGGAACAGGGAAGGAGCTTGGTGTCGGATTGGGACCGAACCTCTACGTGGTAGCGATGCCCTGATTTTATTCGCGCGTGCAGATCTGGCTGCGAGGCCAGGAGTGCAGGAAGGCTGTGCAGCCTCCTCACCCCCTCCCAGCTGGAGGCCAGCCCTGGTGTGACACAGCTGCGTGCCCTTGGGGCGGATTGCCGGGCAAGCAGCTAAGTGAGAGCACTGAGAGCCTTCATAGGGGCTGGGCTGAGGCTCAGGCACTTCCCTCGGCTCTTGCTGGGGCTGTGCTGCAGGTAGACCTGTGTCTGGCCACGCACCTTGCTGGCCTTCATCTTCTGGCTTCTTGGACCGCCCTGGTGATGCTGCTGACCCTGGAAACCCGCTCCAGGTCTGCTGTGATCTTGCCTGGAGCTGCGCTCCTTGTCCGTGAGTCCTGCTGTTGTCCCCCCCCATGCGTGGGTGCAGCCTCTGCAGGCAGAACTTTGGGGTGAGGTCCCCCCATGGTGCGAGGGCGGCTGACCCCGCAGGCAGCGCATGGGGGCAGGCGGGGGCAGACAGCCCGCGGCTTCCCTCCTGCAGCAGGTTTTCCTGGCCAAGCTCCGCACGAATGTCCCTTAGCAACCGAAGCAGCTCCTGAAGTGCTCTCGCGTTCCCGTTTCTCCTCCAGGAGAGGTTTATTTCGGGGAAGGCGGCTCTTGCTTCCCTGCGGAGCATCGCGAAAAGCCCTGGTGCGTGTGGGTGAGGTGTGCAGGGCTGGGCGCAGCCTGGGGGACCCAAAGCACGCGGGTGACTTCACGACGCAGCGGCTGTGTCGCAGCCAAGGCACATTTGTGCTCGAAACACCTTGCTCCAGCAGCGTGCTAGCATGTCCCGTGCCAACAGCCTCACGGTAACTCGTCTGCGTGCGGTGGCCTGCTAGGGTTGCTCCTCTACAGGCAACACTCGGTCATTAATCAGCGACGTCTGCTTTAAAGCCCCCGTGGTTTTGCTGCCCAGGGCAGTAGCCTGGTTGTCTAAACAATGTGAATCCTCTGTGCTACAGATGATCTTTGAACTTTCTATGCCTGGGTACTTAGTAAAATAAAATAAAATAAAAAGTCTGCCTAGCTATTTGAGATCATTGAAACCCTGTGATTTGAAAAACACAGAATCCCCCATCCCAAAAGTATTTTAGAAAATATAAATGGATTTAGACTTATTGTCTCAACCTCTGAGAATATATTCAGCGCAGAACAGAAATGAACGATTGCCACGATTCCTTGCAAAGAAATCCCAGGGCTGCTGTAACATTGTCACCTCTGTGATGCTGCGCACGTTAACATCTCACCGGCAGCGCGAGCGGCGCTGACGCCGCGGCTTTTGCTGTAGCCAAGGGGAAAAACCCATGGAAATCTCCCGGGTTGGCTCCTGGCCCCTCGCGTTTTCACAGCAGCGCTGGGGTCGGGTTGGGGTTGGAGTTCTCCAAAATCCCAGGGGAGATTTTCAGCTGCTCCAGGGAGGAAAAGGCTTTGGATTGGGCTCGTCTGGTGCATCCGTGGGGCAGCGCGAGTGCCTCCGGGCGCTGCATTTCTGGTTTGTTCGTCTGAGCCTTGCATTTACCCACCGCTGCTTGGTTGGGTGAGGGTAGCTGTACCCAAAGGAAGCAGACTTTGGAACACCCGGGAAGCGCCGGCAACTGATTATTTGTCCTTTATTGATAGGTATTCTTAGACTGATTCCAAAATTATCCAATTCGCTAATTAATTAATGTCCTGCGCTTTGCTGAACATACACCAGAGAGCACGCGGGTGCCCGAGCGCTCCCTTTGGCCACTTTCTCACCATTTATTTCTCATGGGAGTCCCCAGCCTCCGGAACCCGAGGAGGTTCCTCAGTGCCTGGCTGGAGCTGCCCCGGGGCGCTCAGCCCTTCCGAGGTTGTCCATGTTCTCCACTAAGGGGCCGTTTGAGATGAAATGCATGGCTATGGACGGGGGTTTCTTCCCCTGTTTCATTTTTGGGGGCTGAGGAAATACGGCAAAGAGCCTTCGGTCTCCTCACCAGGCCAGGAGACTGTTGCATTTTATATACAGTGTTTTTTCTGAATCAAATTGTACACTCATCAGAAAATGGACCTTGCTGTTTGATGTATGTTGAAAAGTGCCACGTACGTTTATTGTGCTGTATAAATAAAATATAATAATGCTGAGACTCAAGGACTCCCATGGAGTCATTCAGAAGAGAGGCAGAGGGCCAGTGAATGAATTTGGACAAGATTCAGAAACAGGAAAGAGATTTTATTATTATTTTTTTAAACAGAAAAGTGCAAGAAAGAGAGGATTACCTGCCACAGAAACAGGTCCTGAGCTGCCAAAAGACTGGACTAAGCACTACACCAGATCTTAGGGTTGATGGATGGGAAGATGTACGCACTGGATGGGATTTTTCTGCTTAAAAACCTGTCTCTGTCTGTGGGTGGCCCAGGGCTGCTCTTGGAGCTGAAGGTGCAGGTTTTATTTTGGGGGCCGAGGCTCCCACTGTCCTCACCCTGTGAGCTGCTCTCAGCTGTGGTTTGTAAGGTGTAGAGAGCCCAGCTCAGCTTGAGAGCTGGCTTCTGTGCTGCTTATTAACCTCTTCGTTAACGACCTGGATGATGGGCTGGAGCAAACACCAGCAAGTCTGCAAATGGTGTAAAACTGGGTGACTGGGGGGAACAACCCCAGGCACCGCTATGTGCAGGCTCAGTGGGATCTTGTCTATGTGCTTAAATACCTGATGGGAAAGAAAATGAGCCGGACTCTTCGCAGCGGTACCCAGTGAGAGGACGAGGCAACAGGCAAAAAACAAAATACAGACAGTTCATATTTAAGCATAAGAAAAAAAAATAACTGATTGCACACTGTGACGTGCTGCAGGTTGCGGGGTCTGTATTTGTGGAGGTGTAGACAAAATGTGACTGGGCACGGTCCTGGGCACCTGGCTCTGGTCGACCCTGCTTTGAGCAAGGGTTTGGGCTGGGTGGTCTCCAGAAGCCAACCTCAGCCGTTCTGGGTTTCCGTGCTGCTGTAGGGACTGGAGCAGAAATATCCCAGGTCAGAGAGATCGAGAGGGAGGAAGGGAGGGAATGGCAGATGGCGGCTCTAGCCCCTGTATAGGGAGCACACGTTCGGGCTGGAGGTGAGGAGCTGCGGGCAGCGGGCCAGGAAGGAGGTGGTCAGTGGCAACACGTATTTGGAATAAAGCTCCAGGTGACCCTGCTAGGGCAGAGAAAACTGTCCAAGACAGGCTAGTAAGAACCAGGCTTTCAATAGGGCATGGCACTTCTTCGGGTGCTCGGTGACCAACAGCAGCACTCTGCTGAGGGTTTGTATTTTCGGCACCATGCTTCTGCGCTTGGGCCCCGGCTGCCCTCTCGCTTCACATGAGCCCCTTTCTCCTGCTTAGACTCAGTAAGAGTGAAATCTGTGCCGATGGGGCATGCTAATGCAAAACTTCCCTGCCTGTTTGCACCTTTTCCTGGAGCGAATCCAAGGCTGCTGCAAACACAAAGGGATTCATCACTCTCCAGCTGTCTGCAGACAGCAAACCAAGAGCAATGTTTGACAGTGAGGAATAATTACCTTGCCAGCTTTGCTTTATCCACATTTCAAATTCAGAAGGGAGATAAAGCCACGTTACCCATGGCTCAGGCGAGGAGCCCATCAAGAAGAGCATCTAGCACAGCTGGAAGCTCCCTCATCCTGGGGGAGATGCGCTGTGGAACGCGGCTGGAGGGAGGAGAGGCGCTGCAGATGCCATCTCGCCAAGTGTGTCCTCTGCCTACGTTCTTTCTTCTCCAACTCATTCCCCTCCAGTGCCTGGTTTTGCTTACAAATGACCCTTGTGATGCTTGGGATGCCCAACCAAAGCCTGGCATCAGGAATCCTGCCCTGCTTGGGCTATGGCATCCCAAAGTGAAGTCGGTGCCAATTTACTTTGTTTATCCTTCCCACCTCTTTAATTAAGCTAGCTTCAACAAGAAGGGTTGCCTGACCCTTATTGGGTTAAATGAGCCAGTCTCCACGGCAACCTGCTTCTGAGGAGGTCTGACATCTTGCTGTCTCTCCTCCAAACCCCTCAATATTCCTCTGGTCTGGTCCCCCTTCGCACGTGGCCTTTGAAGGCACGGGGTCAGGCTTGCGGCTGGGCTGCGCTGCTGGAGGGAGGCAGCTCCCCTCGGGCTGGTGGGATGGCGAGGGGCTCTGCTCCCGCTGAAGCTGCACGGGGGTTCCACTCCCACTCCTAGGGTGGATCAGAACCTACAGAAAGTATTGATCTTTGGTAATCCTCCCGAGGAGGGAAAAAAAAAAATAAATCCCATTTAAAACTTTTCTTGCACAAAGAAAGATGTTCTTGGGCTTTCTACCTCCGTGGTGTAAGGTTTAGGGCAGATTACTCTTCTGGTGGCCACTCAGTTCAAATGCTAGTGGCTAGCAAAGCTTCCAAGTACTGGAGACCAGAGCTGCTACTTTTACGTTTCCAAAATAAAACAAATAAAAAGCTAAAAAATGTCATATTAGAAGAACAGCTTCCAGGCACCATTGCCTCCATAGGATTTAGCATAAATATGAAAGGAGGTAATGAAAGGGAAAGGTTGGGAAGTTACTTGACTGTGTGCTCTATTTATGTACCTGGCAAAGAATATGAATGGAGGAATATTTAATATAACAGGCAGAGATGTACTAAGACTCAAGGATGAAAGATTTTAAGCAATTTCAGGCTCAAAATATGATTCAAACATTTAACAAGGAGGGGAATCTATCAGGAGAACATATCCTAAAGGAAGCAATAGATTTGCTATCTTTTTACATCTTTAAATTACATTTGGGAACGGAGTTCATTTAAGATTCATTTAAGCTATTTTAGATGCCTGCTTTAGGATGACATGACCTGCACCCATTACCTCCGCTGGCTGTAAAGGGAGCTTTGGGTGCCTGGGTGAAATGCAGGTGGCTGTATTTTAAGCATCTGTAAACAGTCAATTGACTCCCTCCCTGGGGTCTCTCTCTAAAATAGCTGCTTCAGAGGAACCATGATAAACGCCTGATTTAGGAGTGACTTGGGAAGCTTTTCTAAATCTGGATTATGTAGGCAACCCCAGAACAGGGATGAAAATCATCTGGCTTTAAAATTATAAATTTAGGGGCAAAATGAACTGTGCATGCCCGTCCTCAGCTTCAGCCCTGTCATATGCGCAGGCGTAGAACTGAACGTTTTCTCCAGTTTGCAGACTGCTTCCCAGGTGAGCCAATCTGTGATGAAATGTGTCAATAGGCTTAAGCAGATACATCTTGCTTTTCGTATTAAAGAGAATGCCAGGCAGGGCTTTTCAAAACCGGCTACACGTAAAGTGTTTGATGAACTATACTTTCACAATATATTGTGAAAAAAATATATAACAATGCAGAAAAACATTAGCCACATGTAGAAGGGACACAAAGGTCTTACCTTGCTTTGAGCAGCGATTTCATGCGATTGTCCTCCTTTCTGAAAAGCACAGGACATCCTGGCTTGGCTTTGGAGCAGTCCATTGCCACCAACTCGCCTGGCAGTCTTGGCTCCGGGTCGATCCCTTCATCTGCCCCGCTCGCACCCTGGCAGTCCGGTACGTAGCAGAAGCTTTTAAAAAAAAAAATTGTCTGGCAAAGGAATATGTCAGACAAAAATCTAAACGACTGAAGACCAATTACTACATTCAAAAGAGTGCAAGTCCTAGAAGAACAGAACAACATTGCAAGCTGATAAAGGGATAAAATAGGTTTTTGTGTTGGGGTGTTGCTGAAAAATGTGTGTGATAGTGTACATAAAAAGCATGATAGCATGCTCTTACACATGCGAGGACGTTTAGAGTCATTGTTGTGTGGTCAGCAACGTCAGGAAGGCAATCTGTACATTAGCTCATACCATATTTCATGTATTAATTGTGGTGTGGTGTCTGTGTTTCAGGACTGTGGTAGCCTTATGTCATTATTTTCCCAGAATAAAGAGGGAGGACTCACTCTTTCCCCATCAAAACCAGGGCAGGCTGCACCTGTTTTATTTAGCCTGGATGGATGAAGCCACTGTAGGAGGTTTAGGGCAGGAAAGGTCCACAATAAATCCAACCTCATCTGCACCACGTGGGAAAGCTCCACGAAGGGTGCACACTCTGCGGCTGATCTCTGATGGCAGCGGTTGCTGTAGTGTAGCTGTCCTTCGATATCTTCCGTGTGTTCTCTTTTCTCGTTGAAATTGCTGTCTTGCATGATAAAAGCTTTAGTGTGATTTGATGAATTTCTGTAAGGCACTCGCCCGGGCATCACATGATGGAAGAACTGGAGCACCAGCAATGCTTCTGTAAGCCCAGTGAATTGTCAGGTCTCAGTGTAATTATAAGTGAGGAATCATCGTGAGATGAATCCGTTCCTAGTGGAGCATCTCAGGGATATCTGTGGCTCCGAGCTCTCATGTGCCAGCCCCCTCTCACTGCATCTCTCCCACTTGTGGTCGCAGCAAAAAAAGCCTCGTGCCTTTTCCCCATGTCCCACCTTTGTGCAGAAGGATGGACACAGCCTGGCTCCTGCTCCAACGCTTGCATTTTCCACTTGTTGGGGGTCTTTGGTGGTGACTGTCTCCACAAAGCTGGAGGAGAAGTGCTAGAGAAAGGCAAGGGACCCCCGTTCCTCAGCTTTCCCCTGCTTCTGTGCAGGGAAAGGTTGGGACGTGTCCCATGGGGGTGAGAATTCAGGGGGAGGCCTCAGGAGGAGGAGGAGCATTAGGATGTGGGGTGGCAGCTCTTCATTTGCAGAAGGGGAGCGTGGTCAGAATTGGGGGCTGCAGAGAGATGGCAAAAGGAGAGAGGAAGAAGCGTGAGGAGACTGCAGAAGAGACCAGTGCAAAATGGGTGAAGATGCCCTCCCATGAATGTGCCCTTTCATGGGAGGCTTTCTGACCTGGAAACCTCCTTTCCTTACACCCTGCTCTTGCTGTTGAAGTTATGCACATGAGAATGGGGCTGTTTGCTGGGAACACATTACTGCTAAAGCATGCCCCAGCCTGGCCACCTGCTTTGTGCTGAAGGGTGCAGGGATCGCTGTGCTCTGCTGCTGCCCAGGGCCAGTGCGTGGTGCTTGGGGTGCCCCTCTCACCTGCTGCCAATGAGTGGGAGATCTCTGCCTTAGCTCATGATCCAGGTGGGTGTTTGAAGGGGATGGGCAGAAGGAGCACGGGGTGTGAAAAGAGGTGAAAACGAGCAGAAAAGATTTGAAGGAGTATCAGGTGAAGAAAGCACTGATGATGGAATCAAGCAGGAAATTGAGATTAGGACACTGCCCGTGCAGAGAAGATGCTGCTGCTACAGCTCTGGCCCAACTGCTGCGATACAGAAAGCAGCTCGAGGAAGCAAGAGATGGAGAAGAGCGCTGGGGCCAGCAAAGGTCAGTCTGTCTCAGTTCTGTGTTTGCATGTGCTACTTCTGGCCCAGCCCACCCTTTTGTTTGACCACGGCTGTGCAAACACAAGATTCCCTTTGTGCAAACTGTCGAGATGGATTCGTCTTGTCCACGGTGGGTTTGATCCTCTGAAGACCGTCTCTTTGGTTCTCCAGACGAAACCCCCACAGCTCTCCCTTCTTCTTCGACTTGCAGCTTTTGCCATGTGTTTTTTGATTTATTTTTTAACCTTGGCAGAGTGTGGCCGAGTCCTGGGTTAGTAACACCTGGCTGGTCCACCCCTGCCCCTCTTCCCTCAGAGGCTGGGCTCCTTCCCTCTCCTTTTCCAGGCACGGTTCAGCTGGGGAAAGGCTTCCCCCTGTTTGCCCACAGCTTGGGAAGACGCCCCAGTAAATCCCCCCTTGATACATCCCTCCATTTTCATATTGCTCGTGTACTGTCTTCTATTATTTCAATTAATTATTGTAGAATAGGATAATGAGAAGCCCCTGGTCATTGTCTCTGAATATTTTGCTGGTGTCTTGCAGCTGAGCTTTTTCTTGCATTCCTGAGGGACACCCCATATTTCTTACATTTCTGGTAATCTTTGTGGAGCAGCTGCAGTTCGTGTCATGGCTCTTAACAGAAGAGCAGAGCTGATGCCACCGCTCTTACCCCGGCAGGTTAACCTTGTTACAAGCATCCAGAAGACCTCGTAAAAATGGTGTTGCCTTTGGCTGGATCGTGTTCCTTTAGTTTGCTTATGAGGATGTCATGTGGGGCAGTGACAGAGACCTCACTAAAGCGGTGATTTATCACAGCAGTGTCTCCCTCTCTATCTATTTCTTGTCAGGGGAGAAATTAGAGCGGGAGTTTTGGCCCATGTGTCCAGAGGGCATGAGATGCCGTTTGAGGGAGTTATACACAAGTCAGAATCCGCTCTAAAAGACATTTCTCTCCAAGCGCAGGGCCTGTTCTCAGGTGTTTATCAGCGTGCCTGGTCCTTGGCAAGCACAGGGCTGCCCACACGCCGAGCTTTTGTCTCGTCCCAGTGACAGAGGGTGGCTTCTGGCTTCCTGGAGGCAGCAAGATTTTCTCCTTCCCTGGGTCTCTTCTGAGGCAAGCTACATTAAAACTCGTGGTACACAAATAAGAGACGTGCCGGCCTCGTGGCAGGAGATACACAGTCCCACAGGTGCTCGGAGTCAAGTGGTGCTGTAGGCAGACACCTGAAATGAGGTCCTTTGAATATGCTAAGTGTGTTGTTACATATTGTTAGTTCCCTCAAAAGCCATTACCGAGGCTTCAACCTGAGGCTTAAACAGCTCCTAATTACACTAAAGCTCATGCTGGTGATTGAGTTAGGCTTATCTTTGCATAGACAACTTGCAGGTGTTGTGTGCGCAGCTTAGGGCGATGGAGCATGCAGGAGGAGTGGGTTTCTCTCTCCACTTGCAGTCATCCATGGAAAAGGCATCTCCAGCTGTGCGAGCGCCCTGCACATCGGTGACAGTCAAGAGGTACGGGGGGCACTAAGTCCTGCTCGGGGGGCACTGAGCCCTGCTATCCCAAGGTGCAGAGCAATGCAACGGAGGGGCCAGACGTGCACATTGCTCTGTCGGTGGCTGGTAACCACGTGCCTTACCTGCTAGTTAGGAAGATAGCGATGGCTTGCAGCCTTTGCTCTTGGGCTCCGCGTACAGCATGTGATCCAATGGTTAAGTCCTTATTCCAGCCCTGCCTCTGGATGTCAGCAGCCCCTGTCTGACTTTGCCAACACCTCGTACAGACAAGGACCTGCCAGAGGCATCACGGTTGGGCTGACGTGCAGGGACCTGGGAGAGGTGGCAGAGGTGCACCATTCATGTGGCTTTGGGGACTGGTCTGCTTTGGTGACCAGCTTTAACCCTTCATAGAAAGCCAGAGAAGAGGCGAGTGGCACTGGGTGCAGTGCTGTTCAGAAACATCTGCCCATTTCCATCGCCTGAGCTGCTTTACTGCAATCTGCTGTGTCTGAGGGTGCTCAGCAGCACCTGGGGAGAGGCAGATGTTCAATCAATTGATGGAGCAATTCCAGGTCAAAGTTGCAAGGACTTCCCACCTGCTCTGAGAGCCAGAAAAACTAGAGAGCCTAGGTTGTGCTAAAACCCTTGTATAATTATAACTGTGGAACAGGCTGGATGCTCCCACCCTGGCCATATCAGAGCCACTGGTTTGGATGTGCACATCTGGCCCAGGTGTCAGGGTCCCCTTGGGATGACGTGGAGGACCGCGGTGTAGGCTGTGCACCTCCTCGGAGAGCTCTTCCTGGAGAAACATTCCCATTCTCAGTTTGGGGTGCTCCTATGGAAATTCCAGCAAATGCCTGAAGACTTCCACTACTCTGAGGTCCAAGGTGAAGCCCTGGATAAAGGTATCTGACCATGGCATGTGTGTCTTGGTAGAAATCGTGTGCGTGGCAGGGGTTGTCCAGAGAATGGGATCACTGGGTGATGGGGAGGGTGGGTGAGGTACCTGCACCCCAGTGGCTGCAGCCAGAGCCACGTGTCCGTTGGTCTGCAAGCATCTCACTGTGCCTTTGTTCCTCTTCCAGTCACCTCTTTCCCAAGGCAGACGTTGCCTCAGTGGTGGTTTCTGCTCCCAGATGCTCATCTGTCTCTCCATTGTTAGTATTACTATTATTATTGTTGTTACTGCCCGGACCTCTGGCACCTCAAGGTGCTGGAAGAAGTGTGCCACGAGCCCCCAGCCCCTGCCTGACACCTTCTAGCTGCCAGCGGACACCTGCATGATGAACCTTGAAGTGCCTAACGCTCTCCATAGGGAGCCCAGAGTGACTACCGAGGGGGGAAGAGCCCACCTCACCTTCACCACTGTGTTCCCAGCATCAAATTCCCTGTCCCCTCCTCTCCTGACAAAGGATGTGCCACCTAATGCAATCCCTGGAGGCATTCCTGCCCCGGGGGATCCCACAGCTGCCTCAGGGTGGTGGGAACCCATGCGTGACATGCTGTCCCAAGCTGCAGCAGAAGTTTCAGGTCTGACCTGAACACAGCTACTGCCACCAGCTTTGGGGTCAGTCACGCGCCCTGCTCTGGTTGTCACCCCCCTGAGCTCCACAGGTTGTCACAGGCAGCACAACGCTGCTGCTCCCTGTGCCCCAGCCCAAGCTGGTGGCTCCTGGGGTCTGGGTGCTGCTCTGCGAGCAAACAGCCCGGGACTGCTGCTCACCGCGGGCATCCTTTAGCTGGTTCATTTTGACACAGCTTTGAGACAGCTTTTCAGACTTTTTGCTGCAGTTTCCAAGAGCAACTGTGGCTACGTCCCCCTCCCCCC
>VXAA01005070.1:0-42618 GCA_013399115.1 Anseranas semipalmata | reverse complement strand
GGGGGGAAGGATTTGAGGTCATTCTTCTACCCGGAGCTTCCAGGAAGAAATAAATGTTTGCATTAGCACAGCTGAGGCTGAAGACTTTGCTGTTTCCCCACGGCGGCCCTGGGAGCAGTCCCTGTTTTCTTTTTTCCCACCAGCTGCATTCCAGTAAAGGCAGAGGGCAGAGGCTTCAAGGAAACCATGTGCCCCTAGCACAGAGCTGCTCCTCCTGGCCACTGCGTGTCCAGCAGCCCGGGGACCGCTGAGAGCGGCCATGCAACAGCTCTCTCCCAAATCCCTGCTCTGGCCAAGTCTCTCTGAAATTCTCCATCCCCAGAGCTGACTCTGCCTGTTGCCAGTAGTGGCAGCTAGGCGTGGGCGCAAGCTCCGTTCCCTTCCACCTCTGAGCATGGGGGGAAGCCCATCAGGGAGCTTGTTCGGCTAAAATGCTTGAGATACCTCTTATAGAAAAGGTGCGTATTCGCACTTTCATCCCTTGGTCCCAAAGCCATCCTTGGTGAGGACCAGGGGCAGCAGGCAGTGTCCCTCTGTCTGGCTGTGGTCCCCCTACCAGCGCCCAGCCAGGCCTGTCCAGCCAGAAGACAATTTAATTTAAAATTCAAATTTAAGTTCTATTGAAACAGATGCTGGAACCCCTCTGAACAGCCAGGGAAGATCCACGCTCTACTCTCTGTGATGCTCAGAGGACCGGACGCTGTCTCCTGGTGCGACTGAGGGCAACGCTGGTGCTGGCTGAGCTGGGTTGAGACATCAGGTTGGGGGAATCAGAAGCATCAGCTGTTTGGAAAACTTATCATTTGGTAGGGACTGCTATTTCTTTTCTTTTCTTTTCTTTTTTTCTTCTTTTTTTTTTTTTTTTACTTTTTAGATGCTTCCACAAATAGTTTTGCTAATATATTAAAATTATGCTTTTTTCTTTTCATCCCTCTCTCCTTTTTTTTTTTCCTTCTAATTTTTCCTTTTGGCACTGAATACAATTAATAGGGTAATGTCCAAAGTTGCTTATTGCAGAATATTTTTCTATTTCTTTTTCCGGTTCTTAGATCCTTTGCCATTTCAAAGTAACTCCAGCCTTTTGAAAATTACCGAGGTCACAATTCAGAACTCACACAGTTTGAAAAGCAATTTTTTATTTGTTTTGTTCTTTTCCTCCTCCAAATGATTTCCCATGAATTTACCATTCTCTCAGAAGGATTTTTGCATTTATCCATAAGCAGATACCTGCATTGCCCACATTCGAGTTAATTGTCTGGACTCCATTTATAAACAGTAAAAACAGCAGACTTCCCTGTAGGTTTTAGCTCGATCATCGCACCTCTAGCTTGATCAGATGGGCTGCAAAGAAAAATACCTTTCTTCGGCCTGGCTGAAGAAAGAACTTCAATCAATCGTTTGGACGGATGGTGCGCAGTCGTGCAGCACTCACCGGGGTGCCTGGTGCCATCTGACATCCGCTGCTGCCCCGTCCAGCTCCAGAGGGTACCAGGATGGGTTTGCCAATGCAGGTCTCGTTTGCTGTTGTGGTGGGGATGTCTCAGGTGCTTCTGGGATTTGGTGCGGGGTCATGTGCTGGTGTTTCAGCAGCTGTATCTAGCTCTGCGAGTCTAAGTGAAGGTATATCCAAGGGTGGTGGGTCAGTGGGTCAGTGGGACCTGCTGAGCCATCTCACCCGGCGGTTCTCCATCCGTCAGCTGAAGCGTGCCCGAAGTGGTGCAAGCTAAATCCCGCTCCAAGCTGGACTGCGTGAAGACACAGAATGGCTGCTCCCGCTGGAGGGTGTGCGAGCGACGTGAGCGGAGCCTCAGGGATGAAGACGGAGCTCTCTGGGCCTTTCACCAAAAACCCTGACCTTCAGCAGTCAAACCCCCTGCACATCCCCTCTCCCACCCTCACGTGCCTCTTCTTTGGCCGGTTGCACCCCACATTGCTGCACGTGGCATAACATAAGGTAAAGCAGCAGCCCATCGCTTGCTCAGGCCGAGCAGCGCAGCCCCCACGACCCACACGTGCTGCTTGCTCCTTGAAGACCCAAGCCCGCAGCCGGACAGACGGATGTCTCCTCCAAGCTGGCGCGGCGGCTAGGAGCACGATGCCCAGAGCTCGAGCGCCTGCCAGAGCTGCCCGCGGCGCAGCAGCACAGCGGAGGGCTGAAAGGGACAAATGCAACCGCAAGATCTGGTGAGGACCCAAGAAACGGAGAAAGACAAAGAACTTGGACCCGTCTGCTAACATGAAGTCATCTTATCACCTGATTGCAAAGCCAGAGAGCCGGGAGAGCATTTGAATGGCTGCTGCTGCTGCCGCAGTGATAAATTAGATCACTCTGAGAGCACTTTAGAGCTGGACGGAAAATTCAGTGGCTCTCCTGCCAATTTTATCCTGTAAGTGGAATTAGCGCTTGCTTTAGCTGCACTCTCCAGCCACGAGCAAGTGTTCCCATGCACCACCTACGGAGGATTTTGTTCCTGGGACTTGTGTCCATCTGAACCAGCAGAAAGTGGGCAGAGGAGAGACCTCTGAGGGCAGCACCATGGGAGCAGGAGCCCATCTGGGTCCCCATGCCTCAGACACCCTGGAGGTGGGTCTGCAGAGCCAGGTTTGAGCCCACCTGTGGCGAAGTGGCTTGCGTTTGGATTTTTCCGGGTGGTGGGCGAAGAGCAGCTGCCTGGTAAGGCGGATTGGAAAGTGGAGGGGGAGACCAGGCACTGGAAGCAGCAGAAGAGAGAGAAGCGAGTGTTGCCCACCATGGCAGGATCTTTAAAGTAAAAATTGATGCTTAATTTTAAAGAAAAAACTCACATTACCTCCAAATGACACAAGATTTGGACCTGATTCCATCTGCCTGATTGCAATGCACAGGAGATCCGGTGTTGGAGAGAGGCTTCCAGCTTGGACATGTGTGCAGCAGAGCAGCTCAGGGAGGGGGCTCAAAATGCTGAAGGAAGCAGAGTCAGAGAAGGGGCACAGGACAAAAGAGCTGGGGTACCCTGGCGCGGGGTTCTGCAAGCAGTGAGGAGACCATGGGCTTGAGCTGGAGCAGAAGAAATTCCTCTCCATACCGAGACTGGAAAAAGCAAGCGCGGGAAGGGGCACAGAGCTCCTAAGATAAGCGTGGCTAGAGGCTGGGTGTGCAAATCTGAGCAGGGATGAACTCTCCATCGCAAGGTGCAAGAACAGAAGTCCCCAGATGGACTAGGAAATGCAAGGGAAATTGTTTTAAGAAGTAACCTGAAATGCAAAGCTCGTTGTCCACGTTGCCAACATGTCGTCGTGGACTCCTCGTGGTCAGGTCACGTTATTAGCTGAGCACAATGGTTGCAGGGGTGAGTAACATCTATGGAGTTGTGCAACACCCCGGGAAATATTCAGGTGTTTGAAGGCTATTGAAACTAGACAGCAGCTCTCAGTCTGTTTAAATCAACCCTTTTTTCCTTCAAAATGCTTCACAAAGCTGGACCAGCCCAAGGGCAATGGTCATTTCAGGTGGAGGCTGGAGGAAGAGCTGAGCGGGTGAAGGCCAGCAGAGGCCCCTTTTTGGAGCAGAGGTTTCCTATCTAGCTCCTGGTAAAGCTTTCGGGAAGGGTAAGTCCTGCTTGCCCCCAGGATTGCAGGCTCCGTGAGCAGGATAGTGAGGGACAAGGACATGGTGGTTCCGTGGCCCCTCTGCAAGGGGTCTGCCCGACTCAGTTCCAGAGCGGAGGGCTACCAGAGCTGTCATGGAAGGAGTTCTGCTCAATTTCTTTCCTGCACTGTATCCAAGAACATGCCGTTGTTTTCCTGGAATACAACAGCTTTCCTCCTCAGCTTGACCCCAAAACACATGGGGTGGATCTGTGGCGCATGGTGGTGAAGGCCCGCTTCTCCCCATGCCGGTGGTGGGATGCAAGTGGAGAGGATCAGAGGTGCAGGGGAACGTCCAAGGAAGGATCAGCTTGGAGCATCTCCACCTGGTTTGATCCCACCCCATGCAACACGCCGGGGGGAGCATGTCCCATCTGTTGTCTCTCAAGAGCACTAAACGCCGATGGGACAGCCTGTGGCTCTTTCAGACCATACAAGAGGAGGGGCTCAGGAACTGGTGTGTTTTCCACCACCCACCGAGAGACAGTGAGTGGCATCAATGTCTGGGACAAGGTAAGAGAGCTCTTCTGGTGGCTCCAGTCCATGGAAGTGAAGTGGGTTTGGGGCACCCCACTGGTTTGAGTGTGATCCTGGTGTCTTGAGGTCGGTGGCGTTTGACTGGGACACTTCCCAGCTGTGGCACAGGCAGGATCTGGCCCCCTCTATCAGGGGACAGGGTGTGCAGTCTCCTGTGTTAACCCATGAAGCCACCCCCTGAGGACGCTAGCACAACATGAAGGCTGCTCCGGGACTTTGCTAAAAACCTCTGCCTAATTTATAGCCTAAACATATTCATCAGCTCATTTGGTTTTGCTCTGAAACATTTTTCACATTTGATATTTGAAGAATCCTGTGTATGAGGCACCTGCTTAACTTCAGGCAGTGTAAGAAGCACCAATACATTTGATAATTAAATGTTTGCTGCCACCTAATTGTCCCTTATTACACATATTCTTTGAGCCGAAAGCCTGTCTACTGGCACTCTCCCCGGAGTGCTGAGCTTCAAAGAGCGCTGCAGAAGAGTTCCTTTTCTTAAAGCACAGTATATATTTAAAATGGAGCCATCTCCAAATCTGTCAGGAAACAGATAAAGAAATTGAGAGAATAGCAGACCCAGCGGGCTAATTATAAGCAGTCAAATATAGAAAAAAGCAGATTGCAGCAAGCTGATAAATTGACAACAGCAATAACAGTGAAAGAGCCAGCACTTACCTACGAACACCAGAGCACTCAGCTGAGCACGGTCTCGGCTCTAATCACAATTTCCATCTGCAGATCTGAAAACCCGGCCTCCTTCTGCTGGCAGGACGATGTGGAGCTGTATCCAGAGATCAGCTGCAGCCATCAGCTTGACTTCAGCCTAAAACCAGAGGAGATCTGGCCTCACGAACGAGTCTCCAACCACCTCCATGCCTCAGGCTGGCTTTTCCCTGGATTTGAAAGTCCTGCTCTGGGCTCTGCTCTGTTTTGAGCACTGTTCCCAGCAGGGCTGGATACAACCCGCCCGCCTTTGCTGCCGCTCAGCTCCACGTATCGCCCGCTTGCAGAAATCCCAGGAGGACCAGGAGGGTTGGATGAACTCGACGTGCTGGCAGCGCTGCAGCCACCGGCTGGCTTCGTGCTTCTCCATCAGACGTAGTGAGCAAACTGTTGCATTTACACAGGCTATCGGCAAGGGAAGCACTGTTTTCCCAGCTATAAATACAAATATATTCAAGGCAGTCAAGATTCTTTTTAAGCAGGAGCAGCCGATGTGTGCAAGCAGCTCTATTTTCAGCCGCACCAACTAAGGAAGGTTTTTGTAGCACTTTTAGTTGAACTTTGCTGTTGCCGTATTTTCTCCTTAGCTTTCAGCCCAGGCTGAGAGAATGAAGTTTATGCACAAATACGGGGTGTGACTGGGGAAGCTCATCGGGGAGGGGAAATAAGCCCTGGTTATGGGATAGATGGGATATCTGTGGGACTGTTCCCAAGACTCCACATGAAGGATGTGAGCGGTCAGCAATCCTGGAACACATTGCTTCAGGGAAAGGGACACATCTGCTTGAATTTCGGCATCTAAACCTTGAAGGTCAGTGTTTGAGCAGGGCTGGGTGGTGGAGAGTAAGGGGCACCTCCTGAAGGTGAGTCGGTCATGCCAGGACAGCTGTCTGTGGCTGTGTGACTCATTCCTGCTTCTTGCCACTGGCTATAAAGGGACCACAAAGCAATGAGCTCATTGGAGACACCTACTTTGTGGTCGGCTAAATTTGGGTAGATGACTCTCACCAGTAGGCTTGACAGCCCAGTGATGAGGGCTCAGCAGAGCTTCTGCATCCCTATGGGAGGGGGGGCAAGAGGCTCTGAAATTGGCTCTGTGCAGACTGGGAATCACAACAGACCTGAGGATGGGCCCAAGGATGTGGTGGGATTAGCACATCTGTAGTAGAAAATTAAATATGCCTGGGACAAATACGGAGGCTAAACTGTAACGATGGGGTTTGTATCCGCGCCATTAGGCTCGCTTCAGAGTAGGATGCCCACAGCCAGAGCCTCTCGGGAACAGTCCCTCACCCATGCCTGGAAATCATTTGGGAGAGATCATTCGCGTGCCATGCCATGTCGTGGCCAAAAACATGCTGGAAAGTGCTCAAATGATGTAGTACTGAGGATGACAGAGTCACTGTGCCCAGGAACATCTGACACTGCTTAATTTACCAGTGGAGATGGAAGCACAAGGCTGCATTTAAGGTAGGGGACTGGTATTTGCCAGGCTGGGAGCTGGGAAGATGGGCAGTGGTTGGATGTGTCCTCATCAGCCACAGGTATGGGTTCAGGGGGACGGCAAGTGCAAGGGACAAGCTTTTGTGGCAATGAAGTCAACGTGATCCGTGGTCTTCTGGAATCAGGAGCCAGACCTGCGGCTGTGTGGGCTGGCAGAAGTAAAGCAGCGTGCGATGGGGTGCGTAGTCTTGGGATTTGGGAGTCCTGGGCTCTGTCATTGTGAGAAGGGGGACGTGTGAAGCCAGGATTACTCTATAGGATTAGTCTATTTAGGATTAGTCTTTCTAATATGTAACAAGAAACGATGTGATGGCAACACCTGCCCCCTATCGACAACTATGCAGTGTCTAAAGCTGAAATGATATATTGAATATGGCAGATACACAGATACAGGTATCCTTAAAGGAGGGTGCTTAGAAGGCATCTGTGGAGGACTGAGCTCCAGACTGTGAGCACCTAGGTTTCGGGATGCACTGAGTCACCTTAGCAAAGGTGTCCGGTACCTTTTGAGATGCTCTGCACCACCCTGCACAGCTTGCAGGTGCAGCTCCCAAAGAACAAGCGTTTCTCATGTCTGCCAGTCCCAAGTGGCTGTGCGGGACATGCCATGGCACCTCCAAGAGCAGGGCGTGTGGCATAACCATGGGCTGCCCATGTTTAGGCAAGTGAATCACGTTCATAGGCAATAGCAGGGACAGGATATTGATGGAGGTGACAAATAAAACAAGGCTGAGGGAATCGGGGCTGATTAGTCTGGAGAAGGGGAGGCTGAGGGGAGACCTTGTCACCCTCTACAACTACCTGCAAGGAGGCTGCAGCGAGGAGGGTGGCTGTCTCTTTTCTCAGGTGACAGTTGTTCCAGAGCAGGTTTAGATTGGACATCAGAAAGAACTTTTCCATGGAGAGGGTGGTTAGGCATTGCAACAGGCTGCGCAGGAAGGTGGCGGAGTCCCCAGCCCTGGAGGTATTTCAGAGAGATGCGGAGGTGGCACTAAGGGACATGGTTTAGTGATGGGACTCAGTAGGTCAGGTTGACGGCTGGACTTGATGATCTTGAAGGTTTTTTCCAACCTAGATGATTCTGTGGTTCTATGAAATAGAGGGTGACACCCAGCTTGTGCACACCTCTCTGGTGCTTGACTTGATTGCACACGTGCAAGGCCACTGGAGACACCTTGGGGTGCTGAGGGCATTCCCACAGGACTGGCAGATGTGACGCAAATGTTGTGCAAGATGATTGAAGATTTTCTGAAGTGACATTTTTCTAGACCATGCCCTTCTGACCTAGCCAGGTCCTTCCAGGCTGAAGTGTGTGAGCTGAAGGAGCGCAGAAGAAAGCATGCATCTGTCTCGGTCTTGCTATAGCTGCACTCTTGCTGAGTGCATTAACCCTTCCCATCACTGGGGTTTTGGTGTAACTGTATAGTGGTGGGAAAAGGATATGAAAGGGTCCAGTTGCTCGGTGCTGCAGGTGGCAGGATTCACAGTGTGTTCTGGGAAGCCCTTCCCAATTTCTAGCTCCTCCTGGCCCCCAGCAGAGAGAATGGGAGGCTATCCACAGCATAATGTCCTTGAGAAATCAGATGGGGTGGCTCACAAGCTCCGCAGCATCTGTTGGATGGCAAATCTCAAAGAAAACCTGTTTTGTTTGGCTCTGCCTTTGTTTGCAACTCACAGCACCTCTTGCTTTTTTGGGAAAAGCCAGCGCAGACACAGTCTAGCTGGGCATGCACATTCTTCAGCCCTTGAGCTCTGGGGATAGGACACGAGCAAGTCTGACAGGAGCAAGGACCCCAGCAGTGCTGAGCATCAATGATGGCAACAAGCATGCCCAGAACGGAGCAGGATTGTATCCCTGCTGGTTGCTTCACTACCAAGGCTTGGCTATGGCCAGGATGAGCGTGGCCGAGCAAGGAGCTGGGAGGGGACGGAGGCATCTCATGGACAGGACAAGGCACCAGCACAGGTAGGTAGTGTCTGGCCTGGGTGCTCTCCCTCTGGCACCCAAAACATGAGCATCCTCTGCCTGACAATTTTTAAAAAGTCCCAGCTTCTAGGAGCATCTGGTGGGAACAGATTCCAGCTCTGGGGCTCTGCTCCAAACTCCGTGCATTTTGGTTGCAGTAAGCCCTTTCTGTCAGAGCAACACAAATTGATTCTGGCTTAAATTTCTCACAGCAAAACATCCCCAAATGGAGACCTCATGCTCCTCTTCCTACCTGCTTTCCTTTCCTTCAAAAGGAGCGTTTTGCTGCCCTCTCCCGTCCAAAAGGCAGGCTGGAAGGGCTCCGGACTGCTTGTAAATTTGCTTTCAGGTCACTGGGTGGAGAGGGGAAAATTGCAATTTTTTCACCTTCGCCTCGATGCATCTCTCTTGCAAGCATCCCCAGGCTGGCTGGGCTGGCATCCTCAGCCTACCTGGAGCTGTGGATCGCCACGAAGAACAAACGTTGCAGTGGCATCAGGCAGCGGGAACATGGAGCACTCTGCAAACTCGCCTTTGGGCAGAAAATCCAGCTTTCCCGCAGCTGTAGCGAGCGCTGCGATAAAGCTGTTCCTGCGATGCCTGCCCCCGCTGTGCTCTGAGAAGGAGGCTGAAGCATCATATTGATTTGAGAAAAGGCCAGATAAAGGCTTTATCTGGGATGTCTCAGTCTGAGAAAAGAAATTGAAGCATGTTTCTGTCTGGACATCCCGCTCTGGTCTTCTGGGGCTGCCTGCCTGGATCCTCAGCCAGCATGCGCTGTTATCGGCCCTGCCTTGCTATCACATTCCTTGGGTGACAATCTCCTCCAGCCGTGGGAGAACAAGAAAGCAGTCGCTTATCAGCTCAAACCTGTCACATCATACCTCCGTTGAAGGGACTTTCCATTGTTTTGGCGATTCCAGCAGCATGGGATGCTGCAGTGCTGCATCCTGAGGACATTCAACCTCTGCTGAGTGCTGTGTGGTGAGTGGCTGGGAGACCGATATGCTCCAAAAGGTCTTTAGGAAAAACAGGTGGATTTTTCTAGACACTAACAGACCCTGCTGCACCCACAACATGTGGAGTCTGGCAACAGAATGAGAAACTCCAGGGAAAGGTGGATAAATGCAGAAAAATGACTCATTGTAAGAGTCTACCCACCTCTCTCCAGCACTGGAGATGAGCTGTATGACAGCAGAGACACCAGGTATTGAATATGAGACCATGCAGTCTGGCCACCCCTATAAAACAAGCCAGAGAATTTTACAGAGTTATTAATAAGCCCCAAAACTAGCTTTTGTTAATGCCTTCTCCAGAAGGGCACTGTGTGCCTCTATCAGGAGATAAAGACTGCCTTGCTTCCCTGGTAATTTATCCTAATAGATAATCATCTTCACCATAGGTTGCCTGAGCCACATTTCTAACTCCACTTTCTCTGTCTTCATCTTCCAGCCATTGGTTCCTGCTATGTTTTCACATATTAGAATAAAGAGCCTCTTGGTACCTCTTATTTTCTTCCTGTGAAGGTACTTACACACTGTAATCAAAGTCACTGCACAATCTTCAAGCTTTGCCTCTCAATGTTAGGCATTTTCCCAGGCCTCAAAAATGTCACGGCTCTATCCTGCACCTTCCAATTTTCCCGTCTCCATTAGCAAATACATACCCTGTGATTTGTGAGCCACAGGCTGTGACCCCTAAAATACGTATCTGTGCCCTGCAGCTGCCACTTAGGGCCTAGCAGAAAGGAAATGCAGGGCAAGGCTCCTACTTGTGATGTGTCCGACCATGAGGTCCACCAAGCACCTCCACTGCAATTCACCCCCAGCTGGGAGAAACGCGGACTGCTCCGCTTGACCTCGTTTCTCAGCACCATTTGTTGCTCTACCAATTGCCAATCATACTCCGTCCTACCGTCAACTTCCAAGCTTATCTTTATTTTCCTAATAAAACTAAGGAAAGGCTCTGTTCCCACAAGCATCCTTCATCAGGTGATGGCCTGACAGCCCTTTTTAGAGGTTAGAGTTGGTTTTCCACCACGATGAACGCTCTATCATCACAAGGCAACAGCTTCATTACCATGTGGTACAGGGCGAGAGGAAGCAGATTACCAGAATAAGTCCGTGTTCATCAGGTTTGAAGTTAGCTTTGGCTTACAGGTGATTTGTCCTTAAACCACTGTCAGGTTCAGCGCCTGAATCTTCTCCAGGTCCTGTCTTCTCAGGCACTGCCAAGCATACTGCTGTGTACATGTGGATGTTCCTATGGTTTCTTCCCATCCAACAAGCTTATCCACAGCAGATGCTGTTGAATATCTTACAGTGTTAGACACAGAAAAGAAAATCCCTCTATTAGCCCCAGGGAGACTGTGCTTGTTACGTTCTTGCTGGTAGACGATCACTGCAGGTTTCTACCAGCAGAAGATGCTGAGGTGGTGGGTGAGAAGGTGGCACAAGCTCTTCTCGCTACATGAACTGATGCTGCAGGATTGTTCAGACATTAAACTTCTATCTAATACCTTTCAAAAACACCAGAAAAGATTAATTTTCATATGTCAAGTTGCCAGGAAACTCCATCATCATGCTGATGGGCTGGGATGTAGCTTGTTGGCATCTGCTATCAGGACAAAATTACATTTCATTCCAACTCCAAAATAGAAATAAATTATTGAATGCTCCTATCTATTTTATGGCATTATTTAGACTCACAGAAGAATGTGGGCAGAAGGGACCTTTGCGGGATGCTGATAAAACCCCTGCTGAGAGCAGGGTTGACCCCAAGCTAGGTTGCTTGGGGCCATTTGGAGCTGAGCTGTCCTTATCTCCAAGAAGAGATGTCCCACAGCCTCTCTGAGCCCTTCCCATGGCTGCACGAGGCCCAGGGCAATGTTTATTCCCTGGTGTGCAGCCAGACCGTCCAGATCCCCAAGGTACGTAACATCAGATGTGACGTGCACAGCCAAAGAGAAGGCTCCCTTCCCTTGCGCAGCTGGATACGCTCTCTTCACAATATCAACAGCTTTTTTGTTGCCAAAGGTCCTGCAGCAAACAGATTTCCTTCCTTTGGATGTATATTTTTCAGAATAATTGCCCATATATCTTCAAACCATTTCTTTTCCTTTTCTGTAAAACCCCATACCAGTTTTCAGCTTTTCGTAACTTTATTATATTTTGAATTTGTTCCTCTTTTTACCCTTTATTTTTCTGCAGTGATTTATATTTCTGCTTGCTGCCACTGAAGCAGAGTGGGACCTTAACTGTGGAATAATGGTGGGTTTTTTTGGCTATGCTAGGAAGTGTCTGCATGGGGGAACATTTAACTTAGGTTTAGCACATTAATATTTTCTGCTTGCAGCAGCGCAGTCAGCTTGTCTGATTTCCTGGAAAAAGACTCAAGCTTGAAGAAACAGGATCTAACTTCTTAGTAAATATCTGTAAATTGCTATCATTTTGTTGTGTTGCAATACTGGGAGCAGTTTAGGCCAGAAAGATTTTTTCCCACACAAGAAATTCTTTGAAAAAAAACCTCGAGTCTTTTCCAAGAGAGACAATGGAGAAAGAAGAGGTTCTTTTGCTTTAAGAAAAAAAAATACACAACTTTGTTTTTCTGTTTTATCTTAGATCTCTGAAGAATGACTGCATTTGTGCACACTCCCTGATAAGCTATCTTTTCTTTGGCACTCTGAAATCTGTTCTCGCATCTATTAGGTTTTTAGAGTTTAAAGTCCACGCGCTGACCGGTTAAACTAGCCTCGTCCCTCAGTTGTTTCTCACGTAAGCATCAGCCACTCTGGGGTCCCCAGGGAGCCTCTGTTCCTGGGCTCTGGGCTAGGTGAGCTCCTTCCCCTCCTTTTCTCCAGATATCTGGAGTGAGATGCCCTAGCACACTCATTTCAGAAACCGCAGCCTCTACGAGACAATTTCTTTCTGGCAAACATCTGCTTCAGGTGGTGGAGGCCAGAAGCAGCCCCTGTCCCACCAGCGGTGCCTCCTGCTGCGTGCTGGCCGTGGGAGCACCTTCCCACATCCGCAGCTGGAAGCCGAAGCAGGCCCGGCAAAAAGGTGCTTGGCTTTACCAGGGGAGTTAACGAGCTACTTGAAAAACGTCCCTACGGGTTGAGTGAGTTCTCCATCATCTGGAGACAAGACTTGGCTGTCTTTCAAGAAGTGCTCTGATTTCATTTTAGATGACTGAATACATCCTAAGAGTCTCTGAAGGAGGTCCTGCAGCCTGTGTTGCCATCAGACTTTATTCTTTAAATCCATTCTGACTGAAGACGTCTGTCTCCAAGAGATGGAGAGGTCGAAGCTGGGCTGGGGATTTAATATGATCATCTCGATTTCCTCCGAGACCTTTGTGCCTTCCATGCTGCCTCAGACCCGCGCCGGGCAGCCGGCAGCGCCGGCCTTCCCGAAGGGAGGCAGATGCTGGCGTGCGGCCCTGGGTCCCAGCTGTCACCCAGAGCAGGAGATGCCCATCAACATCATCAGGAGCTCTGGGAGAAAGACAAGAAAAAAGAAGGCCTCTGCAGAACAATATGTAATTAAATGTTGGGTCTCTGGGTGGAAATATGTTCGCTGATTTCTCTTTCTTTTCTAAAACTGTTTCTTTCTCTGTCCACCAAACTTGTCTCAGTCAAAGTCATCTTTTTCTTTCTGCATTTCCATCCTTCTAGAAATGTCTTATTTCCCAGCCTCGTGGCTTTACTTTCCTGAGTTAATGTTGGCATTGAAATGTCATAATCTGACTTCAAATCAGTATCTAGCTAGGCTGCAAGAGAAAATCATGTTTGCCCCAGGGAGACACTGATTTGGGATTCCTGCAGATTCAGCCATTATGGCTTTAGGTCCACCTGAGCCACCATGGGGACGTTTTCCTTGCAAATACAATCACCAGAAATACACTCTAAAGAACCATGAATGAACTACCAAGTGCCACACGAGGCGCGGGTCCATGTGTGTAGCTGTGTCGGTGGGCAGGATTTCAGAGGTCTGGGGCCCTGATAAAGCCGGGGGCCCTGAGCTGTAGTGAAGTTTTCCCTCACCTCTTGGTTGTCTTGAAATTTAGGTCATTCTCTGAGGCAGAAATTGTTCCTCAGGCTGCGCGTGCTGGAAAATTCACATACTACATCACAGACTCAAATAGGGTGAAATGCACAAAATTGGGCTTTTTCCTGTCTTTGGGCTTAGATGAGAAGGCTGAAAAAAATCATCTGCCTTGACTCTCACCCACTCTTTTGTTCCAGGAGTTATAGGACAGGAGGTAGGTTTTGTTTTAAGGGATGTATCTGCAAAGATATCCTAATGCCATGGTTGGGCTATTCCCACACTTTCACCTACCGGCCATTTCTCTAGAGGCTTGTCACCATGGGCTGCCTGATACCCCCAAAAATCCCTACTTTGTGCCGCAGAAATGCAGGGCACGAATCATGGATCTGCACCAACACGGTGCTGCTCGCCAGCCTGTTCCAAAGTGCTGGACCCCGTGCGTGTGTGAAGCCACACGCGCAATTCGTTTGTCACGGCCCAGCTCATATTTCCACATTTCAAACCTGACAGCTGCTTTTCCATGGCTACAGCTTGTGCTGCAGAAGGCGCTCGTGCCCCTACCTTGCGATGAAGCTGAGTATTAATAGACTAATTTCTCCCTGGGTCATCAGACAGCCGTGGTAGGGTTCATTTGCTTGAGTGCAGATGTCTGCAGCAGACAATCTGTAATCACCAGGCCCAGCTGATCCCTCTCCCTCCAAGCTGGCATCTAAAATACAGAGGATGCCTGTGTACATCAATAGACAGGAAGGAGTGCTGGGGAATAGCTCAGGAGCAGCCATCTACATTGCAAAAATCTGGGGCAGATTTTTTTCTCCCGGGACTTTAGGAAAGCTGCTCAGGTGCCTATGCCTAGGAAACTCCCCTTTGACTTTGCCATTGCACATCTCCTCCTTGGAGGTGGCAACTGCAAGAGACCAGCATAGGATCCCTGGGACAAGCTGCCATCTGCAGCAATTCAGCCTCAGTTACACTAAGCAGGGCCCAAGTGGCAATGGGAGCCCCCAGAACATCACAGTGTCTGCACTACAAGGGCAGAGAAAAGGAGAAGAGGTGTGTGGGGGGGTCCTTCAGAAGCCCCCCTTTGCCCTCAGATGAGGTTGTGGGTGGTCTTGGGGAACCAGGCTCCTCGTGGCCACAGGGAGGAGGATGGACAAGGCTTGCTTTTGTCTGCTCATGTTAATTTGAGTATTTCCTTGCACAAACAGCTGCACACAGAGAGCTACAATGGGAATGAGCTTCTGGGTATGGTCCTGCTCTCTGCCCCTGGAGCACAGAGGGGCAGAGCATGTCTTGCAATGAGTTGCCCCATTGATAATTTAAAAAAAAAAAAAGAGAGAGAGAGACATTGCTTGTGAATTGAACAAACTGAACACAGCAGCTTCCTGGAGTGACAGGTTTATTTCAGCAACACCTCAAAGTCATCTTCCCCTCTGTGCCTGGCTCACTTGGTGCGGGGCTGATTTATTTGGAGAAGATTAGTTGGCTCTGCCTGCAGGGGTACAGGGAGGCAGCTGGGTCTGTCAAGGGGGTTTGTAAAAAGTTCTAGAAACAGGCTGGGAGGATGAGGTGGGAGGGGAGGAAGAGTGAAAGGGGTAGGGAGCAGGCTGAAAGAAGAGGCTGGAGAAGACGGATGATGCATGCTGCTTGATGGTCTGATGAGGGTAACACAGCAAATCGGTGCAAAACCCATCAGCTCAGGCTGTGCTGAGGCAGCAGGATCAAGCAGGCAAGATTTGGGCTTTTAAGTAATTTGCTAGGGGGCAAAACAGGGGATTTATGTAAGAAGAAACAGTTTGGGAGCAATACAGCACTGGCATGTCCAGCAAGGTGTACTTGCACCAGGACTGTGTCAACAGCCTTGGGGTTAACTCACAGCACTCCTAAAACATCAGCTGGAAGACTGTGGCCATGCTTTGGAGATATTGTGTCCAGCCATGGACGTACAGAACATTTCCAAAAGTTTGTGGGGTTAATGGGACAAGCCGTCTTGGAGGATTCCTGCAGATGACAGAACAAACCTCAAACAGCTGCTGGTTGCACACTTTGTGTCCTTGGAAAAAAGCTTACACCTTCCTCTGGCTCCGGTGCTGTTTCTGGACGTCAGAGGAGGGTTAAGAAAAATGATATACAAGTTTCTCACAAGCTTTACTGAGCAAGGACCGGTGCTCAGGGAGTTTACACATAGTTTATGGCTTAGCCAAATCTGATTGCTTGCTGTAAACTGCTGTGGGGATCACCCTTTTGAACATCACTTCTATGATCCAGGGCATGTAAGATTAACTCTTCTGAATCACTGAAGTAGCAGAGGGTTCCCTGCACAGCCAATATAGGTTTTGATACAATTTCCCAAACACCTGGTTGACCTACATTTAATCCCCATTTACAAATGTCCTGTAGACGCTGAGATCTCTCTGGGTATGTCAATAATTGAGATTATAAATCCTTTTCCTATTTGATAGCAAAAATATTTTTAAGGGGCTTAAAGCTCGCTGTTGGCAGTCCAAGTAAAATCCATGTCAAGGTCAAACTCATCAGAGACGCAAATGATTTGCCATCATTACTGTGTAGCATCACATAATCTCAGGGTAGAATTAATCACATCTCACTTTAGCTATTGCAAGGCTGAACGTCTGAGCTGGTTGCACTGAACGCTGCCGGAGAGGAAAAGGCACCATCTCCTGGCTCGGGCTGCCCTCTTCGAATGAAACGAATCCCCTTCACCAGGTGTTTTGGATCCAACTTCCCAATGTGTTGATTTTCACTTGGATTTGGCTATGGAGCACATCACCTGGTTTACTGTCACAAACGATTTCTACAGGTAGTGTAAATACTCGTTGTTGGGAGCATCTGGCATCCTTCCACTTCCAGCCCAGAACAGCTAGTGCTCACCAGAAATTGGGCTTTGGATAGCGCAGAAATGCAGGAGTGCCAGGGGCTGGGCTTGATGACAGGAGATTGTTTTAGCTCGATTTTTACTAAGCTAGGATGATTTTTTTTAAACTTGATTCCCCTGTTTATGCCTGAGGTTTCCAATAAAAAAACAACTTTGACAAGAATCACGGCTGTGATTGTGATGACTTATATCATCGACCTGTTGGTCTTTCATCTCCTCAAATTTATTGCTAACTTAAGAGGCTGCCTAATCCATGCCACCTGAAGTCCACTTGCACCAGTTTGCTCTTTCTGTGCTCCCACGTCATTGGAGCCTGAGTACGCCCTGCACCAGTAGTAACCCAAAGGCATTCTCTATAAGATAAGCCATCTTGCAATGATGAACTCAGTGAGGAGCCTGTGGGATTTATGTTTGCCCACATCTTCCTTGGAGCACATAATTCTAGCTCAGGCATCTTTGTTCGTCATAAAGTCCTTTACTCAAGCACATTTGGGGTCCTGGTGCCCAACAGGGTAGTGGGGGAGAGTGGCATAAGCCATGGTGGAGGCTAGCACTGACACTTCTGAGGCTGATGTCACCATGAAGACATGGGGAGCATTGACCCCGCCTGGGAGACCCCATAAAATGCTGCATTGTTAATGCCTTGGAAGCACTGAGTGTGTTCAGAGCACTTTCATATTCCTGGAGGACAAAGCAGACAGGAACTGCTTGCAGGATCCCAGAGCAGTTGGTGAGCCTGGAGCTGCTCGTGCCGTAAGCTGGTCCGAGAGATGGGCTTGTCACCCTACAAAGTCACAGAGGAACCCAGGAGACCAGAGTAGGGGAGCAGCCATCAGCAAGGAGTTAAAGGAATAACCAGGCATTGCCATTATCCCTCTTGGATTCCTCAAATTTCAGTCAGAGACAAGTCCATTGCTCCTGGAAAAATGGTCCTTGCTCCAGTGGAAGATGCTGCTGTATCTACCACACATAGCTGGATGTGTGTCTAGCCTCCACATCATCCCAGGACATAAGCTGCATAGCCCAATCAAACCTTCTGCCCATAATAACCCTACTGCCGATAATGTCGTTACAACCGTGAGTTACGGCATTCTCCTCTGAAGCCACTTGGCTCTCCCATGTTACCTCATAATTATTCAAAGTACTGCCTAATTTGCCCATTATTATGGGGTTTATCAATTCCCCTGTTGCTGATTTGACATGCTGTGCTCAGCTCTGGCTGTTCTCACCCTCCACTCTCTGGCGGTGTGCCAGAGCCGATGGAATCTGCGCAAGGCACCGCAAGGATTTTCGGCTGGGCTTTGCCCGAGTCCTCCCTTGGTATGTTTTCCACCTGACTGATGCCATCCCTGGACCTTTATTACTGCAAAATGCCTTCTTCAGACAGGTTTCTGGTCCTCTCTGGAGCGATGCGTACTGTGTTGGATTTGTTTGGATTTTTTGTTCGTGCCGCTAAGAGCAAATTCCCATCAGAAAACCCCATGCCCATCATTTATAATAAAGCTCTGCAGTCCCCTGCCAGGCAGCACGGTTCTGCATCATCCACTGACAGCCAGCCCTTTGCCTGGGTAAGAGATTTATTCCCTAGGAGATAGAGCAGTAATCAACCATCTCAAGACTTGAGCCACTGGCACGTGGGGCAGGTTTAACTGGCTGGCTCCTTCTGGTGATTTTGTAGGAGTTCACTGATTCTGCGCCGATTTATAACATCGCACAGACTTCCAGCTCACACTGGTCCCTGCAGTACCATCCATGCCTGGGTACTGGTGTGGATTAAGCACACAGGGATTAGAGCAGAAGGGATGTGGCAGAAAGTGCTATTTCTGTCGGGGTTCAGCTCAGCGATCTGTTGACAGCCTGGCATCAAGCTGTCATACGTCTCATCTGATGACTGTGGGTGCACAGGCAGCAGGCACTAGAAGAGTTAATAGATGCGGGTTATTATTTTTAATAAGGCAGGAACCCCTGTCGGATGCGCGCGCTCCAGGCGAGGCTCGCACGCTGCACGGCAGCACCTGGCGTGAGCCCTTTGCAGAGCCGGCTGCTGCTAGCGACAGACACCCGCATCCACCTCCCTCCCTCACCTGCTGCTTGCCCATCCTGGAGGTGCAGCATCGGGGCAGCCTCAGCACAAGCCCCTGATGTTCAGCGCCGGTCGCAGCCCTGCAAAAGGCTGGGTTTCTTCTCAGCTCTTGAGCCCGTGTTGCTTCCTCCTGCCCGCACCTCCAAGGGCAGGACAGGCTTGCACCATGCAGCTCACAGATGGCACTCGGTGTCGCATTCTGCCTTAGCGCTTTCCCTCACAGCTGCTCCCTCATTTACTGAGCAAAGTCCTTCTAAGTGGCAGCAGGACATTATTTTGTCTTAATGCCATCATTAAGGGCTTGGCAAAGGTGCTCAGTCGTGCACTACCAAGGAAATGTGATGCTGGGCAGACTGGGAGCCTGCTTCTTAGAGGATGCTCTGATATTTCGACTGGAGGGGAGGAGCTGACTGTGAGGACCGTGGATCTCTACCCACACTGTGCAGGTGGAGCAGCGTCTCCTCTCTGAAAGAGATGGTGATCAGTATCCGAAACAACCAAGCCCTGCTGCTTCAGGATGGCAAACCCCAGCTCTGCATGCAAGAGAAACGATGACAAATGTGGCACAGAGAGCATCAAATCAAATAAAATCCTGGTGCACCAAATGCACCAAAGGGAATGACAAAGGTGCTGGGAGAGCTGCACGCACCCCACCCCGCCAGGCAGCTCCCGTTTCTGCACTGCTTTGATAGCCGGCCTCAAGACATCGCAAAAAACAGCTGGGTTTCTAATCAGCACCAAAACCAGTGTGACTGAGGACAGCAAAATGGTGCTGCCCTTGTGATCAGCGGCCAGCAGCAGATGTTGGGCTGTGATAGAAATGCCGCAGTCTTGACCCAGAGCTGTGCTTGCTTTCCTGCTGCAGTGCAGGATGTTTTCCGCTGGAGTTCGGTCAAGGTTAGCCCAACCGGTGCTGCTGCCAAAGCTATGAAGTTACTTCATTTCAAAGACTGGATAACTCATTAAATCATGATGACAGAAAGGCTGGAAAGCTTTGGTTTTCAGAATAAGTCCACCCTAGGAAGTCAGGGCACTGCTGTTTAAACAACAAACTTTTCTCTTGCAATCCCTTGGCCCCCTCATCAATAGTTTGGGTTGCAAACGCTGCCTCTCCTTCCCTGTGAAGCCTCTGCTGGAGAGCAAAACAATAGAAAAACATCACAACGAACTTGCTAGGATCTTGCTGGATGCTGCCCGCAGGCTGATAGAAACGGGGCAAGCAAGCCGGCAGAAGATGCCACATAAAGGCAGGCAGCCTGGAAGGGGAATACGGAAGCTGAGGGCACAGCCAGTGAAGGACTTGGGTGCTGGCAGAGAGCTGCACCTTTGTAGCGGGCTGATGTGCCCGGTTGGAGGTGTGAAGGCAACCGCTGAGCTGCTGCAGGGCTTGCTGGGGAAGAGGTTTCAAACACATAAATCTTTGTGCCACGCTGTGCTGATGGTGGGGAGAACTCATGGGTTTGTCCTGGGGGGTGGGACGCAGCTTGCAGATGGAGATGTGTAAATGGAGGTCTCTCCACAGACAGAAAACATGGTTATTTTCTTTTAAATGCAGTGTCTTTCAGGCAGCGGTCACCTACAATCCTGCTCTGAGGGACAGGCAATGGCACTGCCTTGAAAGCCTACACTTTTCTTTGAGTGATGTTCTCTCTCCTCACTGCTACATTAGCAATTTCAGGTGACCACTCGGTCCTCACTTCACCTGCCACAAATAAAGTCAGGCAGCCAGGTGCGAGCCACCTCTGGGATGAATCCAGCAGGCCCTGAGAGCACCTGGATTTTGGGTGCTCAGCTCTGGTCAGGCATCTCCATCTTCCACGTGGAGATGACAGTAAGGCCACCCTTGTCCCTACTGCTCATCTTCAGGAGCTCTCTGATGCGTCTGCTTTTCTTCTCTCTCTTTTTTTTTGGTGGGAAAACATTGTCTTTAATCAAGAGTGCAGCTCCCCTGCAGCTCATGACTTCACCTGAGATGTTTGCAGATGGTTAATAACTGTTGACTTTCGACTGTAAGTGACAAAACAGCTGGTTTATTTCATAAAGTTTATTTAAACACTGCTTTTTGAAGGAAGGAAGAAAAGGGCCTTTAAGAAGGAAAGAAAGGAGAGCAGGAGCTGACTGGAAGAGAATTTGGATGAGGAAGATAATGAAGGATGGAAGGGATCTGAGTACACAATCCAAGAGAGCCTAAGTATGCAACGACCACAGCAATTAGCAAAGACAAGAAGAAGCTGCATAAGGACAGTCAGTCCTAGAGAAAAAGTGTAAAAGCATTTGGCGTGTTTGGTCTCAGAAACTGGAGAGCATAACAGCATCTGATTGCTTCCTAAAATTAAGTTGGGGTGGGAAGCACCAGAGGAAGGTGCATGAGCCAGAGGACTACGCTCACAAACATGGACATAGTACAAAGCAGTCAGGGTTCGTTGACGCTGGAAATTGAATTTACTTTCCTAGTATGAGAAGTAGGATGTTCCAAAGTGGCTTCTAGCAGGAAGAGCGGGCACAGGGGACACGGCTGATGGGAAGGCAAAGGCTGACAAGTTTATGAAATGAATTATTTGATGTGGAGTCTGCGACAGCCAAGGACTCAGCCCAGTGGGTGGGAGGTGGGTTTCCAAAATGAAGCATCCTCCTCCGAGCTCACGGCTCCAAGAGGCACTAACCTTGTGACCGAGGAGTCACTTTGGGTGTCTGAACATACCGTGGTAGGCACTGCAAGGTACCCATCTGCCTCTCCAGGGGTCCTAAGACGTACTCGGAGGACCTGTGTCCTGTTGGACATCACTCCCTTGTGACAGCAGCCTCCAGCTCTGCTCCATGACCCAAACGTGCTCCTGTGTGGGGATGCTGAAGCTGCCAAAGACCGGGCGTTGTACCCCGAGAGCTGAGCCACGACGTTGCCCATCTTCACAGGCAGCCCCTGCTGCTTACGCGCCGTTCCGTGGTTTTCCTGACATCCCCCCTGTTCCTTTGTTTCTGTTTCTGTCTGAGCTTTCGTATGTGAATGTTTGAGCTTGTTTATCTGTTTCAGCTGAAAAACTCCAAAAGCTCCAGCAAAATGCTAATAAGCAGCATTAGCTGCAGCTAATTGAACTGCTTCTGTGATCCTCCATAATTATCTCCTGGTACAGCACCCTGAGAAAGGCTGTCTAAGAAAGGCAGGATGGATGCCAGAGATAATCAGATACCAGATCTGGGAGAAGCATTTCATTTTCTTATCCAAATTAAGATTTTTTTTGGATTGATTACCTCACTAAATATTTGCTGTTGAGAGCAAACTAAGCTGGTTCGGGTGGGGACTGCAAAGGGAACGACGAGTGCTCAATTATTTACAGACTTGCTTGGCTAGCTGAGCGTGCGCCAGGAATGCAAAGAGAGCCGTCACCGGGAATCTCATCAGAGATTTTTCATTGGGAGTAAAAAGCGAGCAATGACAAGGGGGAATGTTCTCCTGAGTCAAAATGCTGAAACTTGCCCAGTGATAAATTGAGCTGTCGCCGGGGCTTGATTATCACATCCAGAGCAGGCCTTCCCCCGGTCTCTCCCCAAACTCCTTGAGTTTGCAGACAAGGAGCATATATTGGGCTGGCACAGACCTTCGAGGTCAGCAGGTGCAACTGCTTGCAATCACCAGTGGTGCCTTTAGAAATCAGCATTAATAAAGGCTCTAGCTTTGTCCTAGCCCAGCTTGTAGGTCCTTTGTCAGCGCAGCCCCTCGTTGGGTTTGGCGTTCCGTGCGCTCAGCACGCGGCCGACTCGTTGCTGCGTGGTCATTGCCTCGCTCGTCCTGATCTTTCACAGCTCCCTGTAACTCGCAGAGATAGAGACAGCTCATAACAATTAAAACCAGATTTATAAGCTGTGTGTAGCTGATGCAAATTGTCACAACATTTTATGAGCATGGTCCAGGAGAGCTGCAGTCACAAACCATACAATTGGCTTGCAAGAGAGGCAAAATTCATGTATTTTTTCAAAATGGGAGTAGAAGTTGGCAGCAGTGGCTATTAATAAGCTATGAAAGATGGGTTGCTGTTTAGGAAGCTCCAATATCAATGAAAAGCTATACAGCCAAGCAGCCCTAGCAGTGCGAATGGTTTTTATACAGAGATATATATCAAAAAGAAAAGGAATCCTTGCAGTGGCATTGCATATCTCACTGGCTGCAGATGCTAAAACTGTCGTTAAAGATCTAGAAAATCTTAGGGGGGGTGGAACTGTCTATTTAGGAGGAAGTAGGATAATGTCATCTTACATTTACTGCAAAATAGGAATCATATGAACCCCAGGCTGCAGTTTGGTGGGCTGTGGGGAAATCACTGCATTGTCCATCTAATTGGGGCTGGCAAATAACGGTCCAGCCTGTTAGAAGCTGCTGCTCAGGAAAATGCCCTCCGAGGATTCAGACTTCTTCCTGTCTCTGCTCGTAGGTGGCGATTGCACCGGCCCGTGCCAGCTGGAGCCGTGATGTCAGACCTGGACCAGGGACTGAGACCTCAGCACAGAGACAAGCTGCTTCACCCCTGTTCCTTCATGCTCCTACAGACGTTGCTCATGTTTATTCATCCCATTATAATGTTTCTATTTGTTCAATTGTAACATTAACCAGGCAAGATGCCAAAAAAGCATCTGCTAATATTCAGCATCTAATTATGACAATGATATGATTGCAAGTTCAGCTTTCCATGCTGTTATGAGATGGGGCTGTCTGCCTGATAAAGGCAACTGTCGTCATGTTGTACATGCAAACTTCTTTTAGGCCTTATCTACACCACGAGTTACTGCAGGGCCCCACGTGTGTATGTATATGTATTTTCCAGTAATGGATTTTCATCCTGATCAGCTGGAGAGGGAAGCAGGATGAGGCCATGGGTGCTGCCTGCTTGTGGATTGCTGTATTTTTGACAATACCCACTCAGTCTCACCACTGGGACAACCTGACGTTGCATGCTCCAGCACCCCACCAGCTATCTCCGTGGTCCCCATGGGATGGGTACCAGCAAGCCCAGGTCTGTTCTGTACCGGTGAGCCCCAAACTGGACCCCACCCTCCAGCTGTGGTCTCACAAGTGCCAGAAAGAGGGGAAGACACATTTCCCTCGGCTTGCCTTTCTGTCCACGTGCTCGCTAATGCAGCCCAGGATGCTGTTAGCTCTCCTGGCTGCAAGGGCATGCTGCTGACTCCTGATCAACCCATTGCACAGCAGAACATTGGCTCCTTTTCTGCTAAGCTAAACATTCAGCTGGTCAAGCCATACTTAGGAATGCTTTGGGAAAACAAAACAAAACAAAACAAAACAAACATCTGTATGTAGGGCCAAGCACCAGGTAGCTGGGGAATCTCTGAATACGAAAGTTATTTTTAGAAAAATGTTCAAACTTGTTTATGGAAACAAAACTGCAAAACAGTAGTAGAGAATGTAAAGCAACCCTTGCTTTTGGACTCCAAACTCTTTCCAGCCTGAATTTAATTCATTTCCACTTCAGCCATTGGACTGCTTCATGTGTCTCCCAAGGTCTCTGGTTCCTGATGCTGGAGCACCCTCCGGACTGCCATGAAACCCCCAGCAGGTGCCCCAGGGAGGCAGCCTGCAGCACAGCCTCCACACCTTGTCTCAGGAAGGCTGGACAAGCCCACGCAGCTCTCAGCATGGTCATCCATGGCCACTTCCAGCATGGATACTCCTATTCGGATGAACATCAGTGTGCACAAGAGTGCCCAGCACTCCTCTGCCCCACAGCAACCATACTGTTGGCAAGGCAGGGTCTCCCAGACCCTTTCTGGGTGCCAGATGAGCTTCTTCTTTATCCCACCACAAAGCCAATGACCTTGGGGGCTCTAATAGCCCTTAATAGCCTCATCTGGGACCCCAACCCCACACCATCTGCCTATGGGCTCAGGAGCCCCCATTTCAGCTCAGCCAGGGCAATGACTCCATGCCTGAACTACATCAGGGAGTGCTGGTCTCCAGCTCAGCCACAGCTGCCTGTCCCCGGGGTCCCCAAGCACCCTGAGGGACACCCGAGCCAATGGAGCCTGATGCTTAGTGCTTGAGCTCTCACAGCCAGGTAGGTTAGCTGCAGGACCAGCACCCCTCCACCTCTCCATTGCATGAGGAGTGGGTCTTGCTGTTGGAAATCTCTGCAATAACTGTGTCCAATCCTATTTTGCTTTCCCAAACTTCCTGTCTGGGCCATTTTCTCCTGCCTCATTACCGGCTCTCACATCTCATGCTTTGCTCCTAAGGAGAAACACGGAGCAACAGTGGCACCGAGTGGGCATGCATAGGAACAGAACAGCTAAAGCATGGCATAGGGGATGTTAGAAAAGCAGTGTACGCGACTAAGACTCCCCATAAAGTTCTTCATGGTCAGGGCATCCCATAAGATGATCTAGCGCTGGCAGAAATCCAGCCCTGAATGGGAGGTTGGGTTGAGGAAATCCAAGGACTCTTCCTCCATCATGGCTTAGGTGTACTTGGAAAGGCAAAGGGGGCTTGAAGGGGCAGCTCAGGCTCTTCTGAAGCGGTGTTATCTACAGACACCCTTCCCACCAGCAGCACAGACAGACCCCAGTAAAATGGGACCTGGCAGAGGGGACACCCAGCACCTGTACAGGTTCCTGTGGCCTGTCTGCCCACAAGCACACTTGTCAGTGGGCAGCAACTTCTGGCTGAGTGGTTCAGCCATAAAAGCCTCTGGAGACCTGCAGGCATCCCCCTTCTGGTCTCTTTGGCCTCAATATTTAAATGTACCACCTTTCTCCTAAAATCGGTATCCTCCAGAGTCATTTCACTCAACAATTCTGGTATCCCAGCTGCCACATACAATTTTTTTCCTCTCCTCTCTTACTCCCATTCAGCATGAGCAAGACTTTGCCTACTGCTGTTAGCCAGCTAAATGCCCAGGGCTTGTATCAACCTCCTGAAGGTCTTTGGACCCCACCCTCCAGCAATGAATTTCACAGGTGAAACCCATTTCACAGGTGAAATCTATATAAAGGGTTTGCAGTGTGTTGCCATCACTGCTGGTGTGTCTTCCTGTTGCTCCTTCCATCCTCAGAAACATGCTTGACCCCCTCTGAATCATTTTTGGCACAGGGGCAACAGAAGGCAGCTGCTATATTTGCATCATGTTGCTCCCCCTGCAAGTTTACTTCCCTGGTACTTAGAACTTGAGACACTGGAACATGGAGACATTAGCCTCCTAGGACCCAGCCGTGGTGTAGCTGGGGATTTAGCAGACTCGTTCAGTTCTTGTGGAAGGAGGAGGAACTTCTTGTGGTGTTACTGCAACAGTCACCCTCAAAGCTGGCCATCAGACCGAGGAAGATGCTGAGCTGCAGATGCTGTCCAGGGAAAGAGCAGGTTGGTACCTCTCCCAGGAACAGGACGGGATGAGTGGGTGGGTTGGTTCAGTCAAAACAGAGCTTCTGCCATCCTCCAGGTCTTCATCTCCATGTGAAAGGGCTGATTGCAGCCCCCTGTGAGCTCTTTTGCAGCAGCCCGGAGCTGTTGCTGTGTCAGATGATGTGAGCTGGAAACAAGGGGGGACCTTGGGGTGGGAGGAAGGTGGGAAGGGAGGTGAGGCATGAGGACAGCTGGGTGGGACATAGTGAAACTGGGGAAGTCCTTGCTGCAGTGAATGCTAATAGCTTACCTGAGTGACTGGAAATGTTAAGGGAAGAAAAACCCTAAAAAAGCTAAAATGCATCTCCTGACTCAGAAGGTCCCTGAGAACCAGTATTTGGGGGGTGTTGGAGAAGTGGCCCTCTGTGCTTGCTTCTTTCAACATCTGTTGGTGGTAGTGAGACACCGGGCTGCGTGCACCTTGCTCTGACCCCATGCAGCAACCTGTGTGTTTGCCCATGTTAAAACAAACTGGTTTGAGTTTACCAGTGCATAGTGACCTGCCTGGGGATCCCTCCTCTCCAGTACCCACCCCAGCCTTCATGCTCTCCATGGGCCTTATAAGCAGTTAGTCTATTTCTATGTTTGAATAATTAATAGAAAAGTTAAATCCTAAAAGATTAAAACTAACCACTGTGAAATGTTGTTAGAATTAAGTGTAAAATCAATGATTGTCCTTTTATAATTACAATTTGCCTCATTTTTTAATGCAGTTTTAATGCATTCTGGTGTCTTAATGTGAATTTTGTACCTTTCCAGATTAAGTCTCCTTGCTACAGATCTGCAGCCTCGCAGGGTGTAATTCAGATTCACCTCCCATATCAGCGCCTGCCAGCAAGGAGTGTGTGCGTGGAGAGCTAAAGGAATGGGGCAGGGAACAAGGCTGTGGCAGGGATGGAATGCAGCTGAGATGAGCAGCCTGTGCAAGGCAAGCTGGAGTTAATTACCTTTATAGCCAAACTCACAACCTGATAAAAAATTATCCCCCTTGAGTAAGAGATAAAGCAGTTAATTTGCACGAGCGAGGTGTGATATAGGATGGGCTTGTGACTGCGAATCCTGCTCAGCCTCCAGAAAAGTTGGCTTCGTACAAACTTTCCTCTTCACGATGCCGCAGGACTGAGCACAGCCCTGGTGTCCTGCTGCCCGGTTATTTAACACGGGCTGGGGCTGGTCTGCCTGCGCGGATGGAGATGCCCCCGGGGCCAAACAGGGTCCCAGTGCCTCTTTGCTTGCGTGGGTCGAACCCACGCCAACCTCCAGTGCAAGTGCATGCTGCAGAGCAGAAACGGCTGCACTTTGCTGGTTACTTTCAACAATTTTCTCATTCTCGTTCCTACGGGACTAATTTAGGCCCCCAGAAGGCAAAAACAATGCCAGAAAGGGGAAATAAAGCAAAAAGCCGAAAAAGCAGGGGCACGGCGCGCTGCACCCAAGCCCGTGCGGCTGCGGCCGCTGCTCCCCCGGCCCCTTCTGCCTTGTCNCGGGGAAAAGTGTGCGGGCGGGGGGGGGCCGGAAAACCGGGCCGGATCCGCGGGAAAAAAAAAAAAGGCAAAAGAGCGGGGAGAGAAACGTGGCAAAAGTTGGAGGCTGAAGGGGAGGGGATGGGGTTTGGAGCCGCCGAAGCAAAGCAGGGGGCTTGGGGCATGGCCGGAGGTGGGGAGGGGGCTGCAGAGGCACAAAGGAAAAGCAGCGGTGGAAGCGAGAGCCTGGGAGCCGCGGGGGAGGCGGCGATTCCCGCAGAGCCGAGCGCAGCGGGCTGGGGCGCGGGTAAGTGACGGGCAGGGCCTGGGGGATCCCGCGGGTGCTGCGGAGCCAGGCAGGGTGCCCCCGCCGTGCTTCCCCCCTAGGGAGCCTGGGGGGGACGGGGGAAGTCGGGCGCGTTGTCCCCGCGCTGTCCCGACGCGGCCAGGTATCGGGGGAAACTGAGGCACGGCCCTCAGCGCAGTACGGGAGGGTGGCAATGTGTGCTGGAACCGTTTTAGGGATAAATTTTTGTTTTTAAGTGAAAATAACGTGACGCTTAGGCTGAGCGGTATTCCTCGGAAGAAGGGAAAGATCTCAGTTCCCTGCACCAGCCCTAAAATGTGCCCTGAATATATGCATTGGGAATGGCTTGGCCCTCCTGGAGACATCCATCTCCACCACAGCTAGAAGTTTTTTGGGTCTTGAGGTGCTAGTAGCATGCAGAGATTGCCGATATCCTTTTCCTGTGAGGAATAATGACAGAGGGACTGTTTTCACTTTTCAGATGCTTCAGAACAAAGTATTGTTACTGTAGGCTGTGGGGCAGAGATTTCTCAGGAACAGCATCTTGCTGATGGAATTTACACATGAAACGTGCGTATGTGTCTATAATCACGCACGTGTGCATGGAAGATGGCATTTTTTGATGGGTAACGGTGGGATTGCACCTAACCTGCTTTCTTACAGACTCTTTGAGTGTTTTTGCAGGCGTGTTGTCTCAGCCTCTGCTGGCCTGGGTACCTCCTGATGATCCGTAGCGCAGGCTGAGGAACACGAGGGTCTCAGCATCCTCCCACGGCATGTGCTCAAGTAGCACGTTGCCAATATTGTTGCTTGTGGCGTAATATTAAGCTTTAGAAAGTCCTTGTAGGGAGGTGAATGGGAGTATTTTACCCTTGCTTTTTGTGTTTCCAGCCCCGAAGTCTACAAGGTCCCAGCTACTCTGCTTGTAGGTCTGTGGTGCCACCAACTGTGCAGCATCAGGCCATGGGAGGAATTTTTTTTTTGCATGTCTTGATCTCCAGTGACTAATGTGGGGGAGCATCTCCAGCAGCTGTTGAGCTCTGCGCAGGCTGTTTGCAGCTTTCTGGGTGGCTTCACTTCCAAGTGCAGTATTTGCTCTTTGTCTTTGCCCTTTGCTGCCCGGGCTGTGCATGTGGTCTGTCTTGGACACCCAGCCTGGAATGTCCCTCCCTCCTGCAGACATTTTGGGGATCCCAGCTGAGGAAGTATTTGGTAAATCTGCCCATGCGGGGCACCTCTGTTGCTCCGAGTTTCCCCTGGTTGTGTTTCCAAGACCCCCTTTGGGGATGCATTGCTGCGGGTGGTGACGTGACAAGGGACACCCAGGTAATGCTCCCAGTCTCCTGCATCTGGTCTTGGCCATTTTGCTCTGCTCCATCTGAAGAATAGGCTCTAGGGGAACTGGAGATCTAAAACTTTGAAAGCGGTGTTCCATAGGCAAAGGGTATTTCTGCTAGGACCTACCCTTCCTGTCACCACCTTGATGGCTTTTAGTTTGTGTTTATGCTCAGTTTTCTCTGTGTGCCATCAGTATCTGAGGCCTGCAATGATTTTCACAATGGCAAATACAAGACTAGTCTGTAGGTATCTTTGCTTGGGCCCTCATATGGGCCAGTCTCAGGTTTAATTTTCCACTTTGGCGAGGGGACCCAGCCTGCTCCTCCGAAATATCTGCTCCTGTCTTCTGCTGCTCAGGTGCTTCATTTTGCCCCGGTGATTATTGCTTCAGCATCCTGACAGGAGCTGGTCATGCCCTCTTGTTTCATCTGTCTTATCTGGGATGTGAAAATAACTCCTGCTGGGATTAACTCCTGCAAAATGCAAATCAAACAGCTGTATATCTCCTGGTCACAAAAGATTACAGTTGAGCTGCCTTTAAAAGAGCATCTGCTGTAATTTAACTGTAAGCTTGTGGAAAATGAGCCACTTGCTGAGTTGTGCCCATGCCCACGAGCATCAGTACAGCCACCAATGCCAGCCTGTGGCACTGAAGGCAAAAGCTTCTGTGACTCATGATGAGATGTTAATTATCAGGGGGAGCAAAATGCAGGTGTCAGTGATGGATGTCTTTTAGATGATCCCAGGCGCAGTCCTGCTCGGAAAGACACTGGGGGGGTTGAAGACATGGGTGATGTGGTCAAAACAAGCACAAGGTACCTGGCTGCATTTTCGGTGTGCTGGGGTATTGCTGACATGGCTGGCAAAAGAAGAAAAAAAGCAATAAAGAGGGGATTACAAGTTTAGGAAAAAAAATATGAGCAAATTGTAAGGATTTGGAGAAAACTCTTCCCCATTGCAGATGCACATATTAATGGTTTTCGTGGCCCGCAAGCCCACAGCTTGTAAAGCTTTATCCTCACCTTGGTGTTACTGGCTCTTTGGTGACTCTTGGAGGTTTTATCAGGTGATGGGATGGCTGTATGTACCATGAAACCTTTAAGCCATGGATACCACAAAACAGTCCTGGCTCTGAAATGGATTTTCTATGCTGTTTATTTAGGTGTGCAAAGAGATTTTTTGAATCTCTCAGCACTGATGCTGCTGCCCTGGAGCACTTTGATGGGAGGTGGTATGTCACTGCTCGAGTAAGATGTGCTTCAGCAGCCATCTTACCGCTTGAGCCTTTGTCTTCCAGAAGGTTTTTTCCAGCTGTTTATAAGGTGGTAAATTATCCTGGTTCACCCCAGGCCCCTGCATCCTTGCTCATGGCTCCCGTTCTTCACATCTACAGCAAACTGATGCTGGAAGACAACTGGGGATGAGCTGGGGGCTGAGTTGCACCTTGCTTGGACCCCCTGTGGCTTTTTCACTCCCATAACGCTTATGTGCTGGGGATGTGTTATGAAACCTTTATAAATGATGTTATAAGTGATGTTATAAACATCTTTGTATCTAAATGGAGATACTGCTCTGGTCTCAAAACCAGCTGCCCAGCTAATTGAATTTCATCGTCATCTCCCATAGAACGGGCTGTATTGGCACCCCCCAGCACCAAAAATAACGTACCAGCCTCTGTGCTGGTTGCTCCCGTCTCCACTTTCCAAGTTTGCCGCGTGTGGAGGTAAGGGAGGGACAGTCAGACCTTGGGGAAGACTGGCCAAACTGGTGAAGGTGCAAAGATGCCAGGAAGTGTCCTTGAGTGCTGCTGACTGGGGGGCTTTGGGGGGAGCAGCGGGTGGTTCGCCCCACGCTTTCTCCAGTGGAAATGTGCCATTTTCACCAGGACCTGCTCAAACTCCCCCTTGACTGTTCCTGCTTATGGTGCAATTGGGGTCGATTGGAGCAGGCTTAGCTCTGGGTGTCACATGCTGATTGGTTAGTAAAAATTTGGGCGTGTGTACTGCTGGGCTGTGCGTTACACCACATGTGTGAGAGCAGAGGCAGTTGGAAGGGCAAGGCAGGTTGTGGAGCTGCAATGAGCCCCAGGTGAGCTTGAATTGGGGGAAATGTGGGTTCTTTGGAACCTCATCCACCCTCCAATTCGGGGGATGTTGCCTCCCAAAATTGTAATAAGAGAGTTGGTCGGTGTCCTCTCCTCCCATGAGGAACACATATAGTGCAGCCACGGGCTGTGTGAGATTTGTTTCCTCTTTTCTGCTCTATATCAGCACTTTATTACTTTGTTGAAGATTTATTATATGGCATTTTTTAAGCTCAGCCTTTATTCACCCTGCAGATTGGTGTTTTCTAGACTTAATGTTTTCTCAAGGTACAGGTGGGGTTACAGCACTACACTGGCACTACCGTTGGTTCACAGAGTAATTTATTTCAAGGATTATTGATTTACTGGGTATCTCTTGCAGCAGGAGGAGTTTTGTCTGATAGAGGTTAAACCCCTGCCTTCCTTCCCACCCTTGGCGTTGGATTTCAGCTTCTTCCAAGGAAAATCAGAGCAAAGAGGAAAAAATGCAGCTTCTAATTTCCCACCTGCCCCACCAATATTTTGCAGCGTTGCCCTTCAGAGCCCCAGTTGCCCTTGCCCATTGAAAAATACTTGTCAAGGCAACTGAAAACCCTCCCAAGGCCCTAGAGCATCAGTAACGGGAAAACCAAACGCTTTGGTTTTGCCCGGGATACGCTGAGGTTGTTAGCGCCGTGTCTCTTTTCTGTAGCACGGCATGACTTCACAGCCCAGTTTTTCCCTAATTAAGAGTGTGTTTGGGAGTAAACGATACTCTAGAAATCATGCAGTTTAGAAATGCGGAATGTCGGTTGTCACAGCAAGGAATCATGTGCAGAGTTTGATCAATTGTTCAGTAACTCAGAGGATGTAAAAGGATGTAAAAGAACATTTCCTGTTGTTTTGACACCTTCTAAAATTTTGTCAACAGAAGATACACTTAGAGAAAAAATTAAAACCTTGATTGACATCTTGCTTAAAACACGATGGCTGCTTTTTCTGTTACTTCTCTGCTTAAACCCCAGGTTTCTGCGTTTTTCATTCTGACAAATGGAGCTTTCTTCGTTATTGTCAGTGTTCGGTGTCGTAAGCTAAATCCTCTTTCATCTTTATCTCTTGGCTTCTGCGATGAGGATGCTGTGATGCTCTGGGAGATGCAGCAATTAACTCTACTCCAGGATTTAGCTCTGCCCTCGGTTGAGCTAGAGATGCTGCGGAAAGGTTGCCAGAGATGCAGATACAATCCTGCATCCATGTTTTTGCTGCATCCCTGCTGCTGAGGGAGATATGGATCATACCCAGAATTATTGCCCGTCCCTGTGGAAGGAGGGGATGCCGAGAAATGTCGATTTGTGAAGGAGATGGATCTGGGTACCAGGTTTTCATGCCGCCTTGGTGCCGTGCAGCGGGAGCAGGGTGTCGAGACCCCCCCAGTGATGCAGGGGGTGCGGGATTTTTCAGTTCTGGTGCCGACACCATGCTCATGGTGAGGTCTCTGTGGCGCAATGGACGAGCGCGCTGGACTTCTAATCCAGAGGTTCCGGGTTCGAGTCCCGGCAGAGATGATCTCCAGGCAGGTGTCTCTTTTATTTTATGCATGTTCCTCCATAGATACCAATCCATCACATTTATAACACCACGGAAGGCTTGAGAGGGGAGATAATGACTTTTCACGGCACTGTTTCTACTGCTGATGCTCATAACAGTTGTGTACTCCCCATCTAAGATGTGCTTCTTTCATCATATTCCCCTTCCCTCATTCCTTTTGGTAGCTCCTGAATGCCTTGATGTTTTAACCCCATTTGTTCCCCCAAAACTGCTCATGGGTCCTGTCTTTGATGCCTTCTTAAGAAAGCTACTGTGCTTTCTAGTAGGAATCGGGTGGTCAGACAGTGGTTTAGAGCCTTGTGTTGAGATTTCCTTTGATAAATATGGTCATTTGTTTCAAATGTATGGCAAAAAAAGTAGGTCTATATTCTGAATTCCCACCTCATAGAAATCCTTTGCAAGTGCTCTTGTTTTTCATATTCTTATGTAGAAGATGCATGTTTGCTGGCAACCGCCTCCATATCCCCATGGAAGTTCATCGTCCTAAGTAGCAAATTGACTTTTTCTTTCACAGACGTTCTAAGTTGTTAGTATATAACCTCCTATGCAACCTCTTTGCTATCAGTAGTGAGAAAGAAAATAGGGGAGCTGCATGCGGGTGCAGCTGGGCCTGGTGGTTGAATGGGTTTCAATGGGAACTGCTGGAGGACTTTTCCAGGCCACTGCAGAAGTCTTTTGTAGTGGAGAAGTGCTGACGGTTGGAGGAGGGACCATAGAATGGTTTGGGTTGGAAGGGACCTCTAAAGATCATCTAGTTCCAGCCCCCTGCCATGGGGCTGCTAGACCTGGAAACTTCATATGTTCTTCGGAGAGCAGTTCCCATGGGGCTGTCAGAGATGTCTGATCCATGTTCAGCTCTGGAGGTCCAGGCGTGCCACTTGGACCAGTGAAGCTCAGGACTGAACATAGAAGGTGTCTTTGAATCTCCTTGGAGCCATGTCCATTTAGATCTGGGTCACTGTAGGAACTGTTGATTTGTATCTCCTTAGCCTCTAGTGTTGTTCTGCATCAGAGATTTGGAGAGCACCAGAGAATACACTAGAATTGGGCTTCTTCTTTCTTTAGTCGTTGTCTCTTCAGTTGTCAATTGTCTGGGTTCCCTTTCCCCATCAGTGAGGGTGGCAGGGAAAGGTCCTTCTGAAGGATAATTCATGGAATCCCTCTCAGATATCTGCATTAGAATGAGATCTCTCTTGGCTGAGGTTTTGCACTCCCTTGCTTTCTTTTCTGGAAGCTCCTAGAGCTCCCTTTCTTCTTTTCCAGAAGTTCCTTCAGGAACTTCTTCCTGAGCCTCCAGCTCCCATTTATCTCTTCAGGGAGAGTGTTGCCCTCCCGTGCTCTTCTCATGAGTGGGGGAAGTGTGAGGATTCCTCTTGTCCCCAGAAGAAGAAAAGTTCTTATTTGGAGATATCTGCAGAAAAAGCAAACAATTAATCATGCGTAGGAGGGTGAGGCAGAATGACGAAGATGTGTAATGTCCGAGCAAGCAGAGAAGTGAGATATTGCCACTTCCTGTAGCACGCCAATACTAAAATTAACCTGAATAAGACCTATCATGTTTGTCGCATAACTTTCTTTCATTCCGAAAAGAGGGCACTCTTTTTGGTGGATCTTGCTAGATGGCTACACATGGGCATTGTGTACAAACATGCATCTTGCTGAAGGAGCCGTTTGTCTGTGGCTAATTGTAACACATTTCCCATCTTTTGGAAGAATTGGGAAGAGAGACTTTGCTTTCTGCCCCTAGGATATTCCAAATTCCTTCGAGGCTGGCCACGCTCTGCACAGGGCTTGGATGAGATCATCTCCAGAGGTTCCTTCCCAATGTAAATTACTTTATATTTTTGTTACTCATTTTCTCTTGACTACAGAAGGAGACTAGACAGTTGTTCATGATAAAGACATATAAATTGCAGAGGTGTTCAGAAATCTCTGCAATGTCCGGATGCCAGAAAATTCCAGAAGTCTCCACAAATTTCCTCACTAGCATCACGATTTGAAGCCAAGATTAAAGTTTCAAATTCCAAGGCCCTCACCACATGCGCCTTCTCTAAAAGCATAGAACTCTCAATTTGCAGGAGCTAAACTGGATATTACGTTAGTAAGAATATGGCATAAAAGACCAGATTCACTTATAGAATCGTAGAATGGTTTGGGTTGGAGGGGACCTTTAAAGATCATGTAGTCCAACCCCCACCTTACAGATTTGATAACATAGTTCACGTTAGACATCTTTTTCCTTTGTGGTTATGGTCATGGACTATGAGTAGTGTCGGGAATAGTCAGTGGTTTGGTTGAAGTTAAAATGTGATAAGGACGTTCTTAGGTGTCACAGATAGCATCTGTATAATTATAGTAACAGTGGTCAAAAGTATGTTCCTTTCTGGTTTTATTTTCCAACTTGTTTCTTTCCTATTGGTGCCTGATCTCCAGCTTGAAGAAAGGTCCAAAGAAATTGCAAACATGACCTCAGCAGAGCCTGAGAATCCTGCTGCTGGTCAGGGGCTGGCTCATGGATGGACTCCAAGACAATGGGGAAGGAAGCAAAAAACCTGTTGTGAGCAGGATCCATTGCAACCCATTTTCTCTGGATGGGGAAAAACAAACAAACAAAAAAACACCACAGTAAATGCCAACAGGCACCCAGGAGGACTGGAGTCTCCCTAGGGTGCAGAGGAGGCATCTCAGAGGGGTTGCATGAAGCAGAGGCTGGAGGGGGCTGTGGTTTCAAGGGACAGAGTGAGCCCTGAATCTGCTATGAAGTGAGGGGAAAACAAAAAAGATTCATTCAGGCATGGGCATTATAGCAACACAAAGGTTTCCGGTTAGTGGGGTTGTTTCTTTGCAGAATTGTAATAAAACCAAACACTATTTCCTTCCTCTTTTCTCAGAAGAGCATCTCCACGCAAGGGACATCACCGTTGCCCTCTGTGTGGGGAAGTGACTGAGCGCTGGACCCTCAGCCTGTGATGGCAGGGAGCAGAGCTCTGCTCCTCCTGGGTGAGTGCAACCAAGCAGGCTGGTGGCTGCTGGCATGGACGTGTGTCCCCAGAAAGCCATGGGGACCCAGTGAGCTTCAGGGGCTGGAGGGAGGGCAAAGGAGGCTCCATGTCCAGCACAGGATCTGCTGCGTACTTGCCCCTTGCACCCCTTTGGGGCATGTCTGGAGGGGGTTTCACTCTGCCCAGGGAAGGGGAGATGTTTGTTTATCATGCCAGGTTGAGGAGACTTGGATGGAGCAGCGGTTGCGTCTGTCATGACATAGGCTTAGGGCTTCCTCTTTGGGGTGGTCTCATTGCTGAGGAGGAGGGAAACAGGGGTCCAGCAAGGCTGGTGGGTATAAGCATGGTGAGGTTGGGGATACCGTGCCGTGGGTGGTGTGGAGGTGCTGGTGGGTGTCTCGGGGACCTGGCAGGCCTTGCCAAGCTCTCCCTCTTAGGTTGGCTTATGTCCAAGGGCAGCCTCGCTACTCTCTACCCGGGGCGCTGCAGAAGGCCTGGCAGGGGCTTCCCAGGGGTGCTGATCCTTTCTTCTTTTCCTCCTTGCAGCTCAAGTCCTCAGCCTTGCTGGTGAGTCTCTGCTTGTGGTGAGAGCCTGAGGGACCCTGGGCAGTTCTTGGTGAATGAGGTGGCAGGGGTGTCCCCTCGCACGGCAGCAGGGCACGGCGTAGCTCTGCTGTGCCTCCAGGTGCCACATGGCTCGAGAGGCACCAACCAGCACCGGCCACCAGCCCAGCTGCCCCTCTGAAAGATGAGAGGGCCCCCCAGAATCCCACCAGTGCCCTAGAAACCCCACTCAGCAGCAGGGTCCTGCCTCCTTCCCCCATCCCAACCTACGTGCTCGGGGCTCCCCACTGCGCACAGCGATGAGCTGATCTCTGCTCTGTCCTGATGTCCCTTCCTGCCCGGACCCTTGCAGCCACAGAGAAGGCTCTGCTAACTATGGAGCCCCCCTGGAGCATGATATTCCCGGGAGAGAGTGTCACCCTGCGGTGTCGGGGCTCCCACCCACATGGGCAGCAGCCCACAGCCTGGTACCACAACGGCAAGCTCCTGGCGCACACAACCACCGACACGTACATGATCACGAATGCCAGGCAGAAACAGACGGGCAGATACAACTGCCAGAGCCCCGGCTCCACATCCAGCAACACCCTCACCCTGACCGTCTCCTGTGGTGAGTGACCTGCTCTCCTCTGCCCCAGAACTTTGCTCTGGACCTGCTCATTCTGCTCTGGGACAAATGCAGCTCCTGCAGGCATAAGGAAGGCAACGCTGTTGGGGTTGGGGCACTGCAAGATGGGCTTTGGGGCTTTTTGCCTCCCCATCTCTGCAAAATGCATCTCTCATAGAATCATAGAATGAGTTGGGTGGGAAGGGACCTCAAAGCCCATCCAGTTCCAACCCCCTGCCATGGGCAGGGACACCTCCCGCTCTAGCAGGTTGCCCAGAGCCCCCTCCAGCCCGGCCTTGAGCACTGCCAGGGATGGGGCATCCACAGCTTCTCTGGGCAGCCTGCTCCAGTGCCTCACTGCCCTTGTCGTGAATATCTAAGCTGAACCTGCCCTCTTTTAGTTGAAAGCCGTTAGCCCTGGTCCTACCACAACACTCCCTGACAAAGAGTCCCTCCCCAGCTTTCCTGTAGCCCCCTCTAGGTACTGGAAGGCTGCTAGAAGGTCTCCCCAGAGCCTTCCCTTCTCCAGGATCCACAACGGCAGCTCCCTCAGCCTGTCTTCATAGCAGAGGTGCTCCAGCCCTTTGGTCATTTTTGTGGCCTCCTCGATCTGCTCCAACAGGTCCATATCTCTCCTGAACCAGGGACCCCTGTGCCAAACGCAGTGCTCCAGGAGGGGTCTCACGAGAATGGAGTAGAGGGGGAGAATCACCTCCTTCGCCCTGCTAGTCGTCGTTCTTTTGATGCAACCCAATGTACAGTTGGCTTTCTGGGCTGCAAGCGCATATTTCCGTTTCACGTCAAGTGTTTCATCCACCAGTGCCCCCAACTCCTTTTCTTCAGGGCTGCTCTCAATGCATTCATCACCTGGTCTCTGCTGATGTTTGGGATTACCCCAGTCCAAGTGCAGGACCTTCAGTGGCTGTTCTTGGGGTTCTCTTGCAGACTGGCTGATCCTCCAGGTCCCGTCGCACATAGTGTTCGAGGGAGAGCCGCTGCACATGCAGTGCCGGGGATGGGACCCGGGGAGCGTGGTTTCAGTGCGGTATTACAGAAACGGAGCAGACATCACCACGTGCTATGCCTCGGCCAAGCAGCTCTCCATCCCCCGGGCTGAGACCCACCAGAGCGGCAGGTATCACTGTGTGGGACAGATGAACTCCTTCTCATCAGTAATGAAAAGGGAATCCCAGGGGTTATATGTTTCTATCCAAGGTAAGAAATTCCCGTGAGTCTTTGGGCCTTCCATCTTCCCAGGGTCCCACCTGTTGGGAGCTGCAGGACAGAGAGGGTGAGGGGCTCTGTATGATGGCTGAGCTAGGTCCATGCTACCATTGCAGGAAATAACTCAAACTCGGTGCCCGCAACCACAGAGACTTGCCCAGTCACACCCCACCCTGGCTCTGGGATGCTCCCTGCACCCATTTTGGGGTCTTGGTCCCGTGCAGCCTTGTCCTGGTGGGGTGGGATGACTGTCCCTTCCCTCTGGCATCCTGAGCGGTAATGCGGCCCCAGAAGGTCCCTCCAAGGAGATGTGACCTAATGACTCCTGGGGCGGGGGGGGTTGTATATATCTTCCAATTCAAAATAAAGAGAAAAAACCTATTTCCTTTCCAGAGCTCTTCTCCTCCCCGGTGCTGAGCGTGGCCAGCTCAGCAGAGCCCCTCGAAGGAAGCCCCCTCAACCTGAGCTGTGTCACACAACTTAGCCCCCACAGACCCCACACCGTCCTCTGGTACCTCTTCTACCGAAACAACACGGTCCTTCAAGGCCCTGAGACCTCCTTCACGTACCAGGTGCCAACGGTGGGGCTGGTGGACAGGGGGTCCTACTTCTGTGAGGTGCGGACAGAGAACTCCAGTGTATGGAAGCGGAGTCCCCAGGTCCCCATCGCTGTCAGACGTGAGTGTTTGGGGTTCTGGGGACCGGTGGGGGTGCAGGCAGGGAAGTGAAACCCCTGAGGTCTGTCACCTGCATGACCCAGAGATGTGCGGAGTCTGCGTGGCTTGGGTCCACCAGAGGCATGTTGCTTTACAAAATCCCAAACTTCTCATGCCTGCAACCACACGCTCACCTGGCCAGTGGTCCTGCTGCCAGCACAGAGACAAGAGATGCCAGGTCACATCCCCCATGTTGCTGTAGCTTTTGTTTTTTGTTTTCAGTGCCTAAACACCATTTTGGGGTATGACTTCTGTTCTCTCTCAGAGCAGTGAGGAGCATCCTGTGTCTCTCCATCCTGTCCCATCTCTCTGGACCTTGGGACTTTCTCACTTTGTGGTGTGTTAAGGGCTCAGTCCTGGCATTTCCCTTGACATCACCTCTCTCTGGCATGAGCCTCCCTTTTGGTGTGGAGGCAGCCTGTCCTGCTCCAGGCCATCCCCTGCATTGGGCTGTCACCCGTTTTTCCCCCAGTATCCTGAAAAACCTCAGTTAGAGGGGCTGGCATTTTGCTGTCTCACTGATTTTGGTTCTTTCAATACCTGCTTCCCTACCACCACTTCTTCCTTCTGCTTCCTGACACCCAACATCCCCAGTCATTCATTGTTTGGAAAAAATGGGTGTTTCACTGGGAATGTCTATACTGGAAACCAGTACATTTCCTCTCCCTCCCCATCTTACAGGAGTCCCCATCTCAGGGGTGTCCCTGGAGGTGCAGCCCCATGAGGGGCAGGTGATGGAGGGGCAGCGCCTGGTGCTGAGCTGCTCAGTGGCTGCAGGCACGGGGTCCATCTCCTTTTCCTGGCACCGAGAAGGCTCTGCAGAGGTTCTGGGAAGGGGCACCCACTACGAGATCCCATCAGCCCAGCAAAACGACAATGGGCAGTATTACTGTACAGCCTCCAATGGGGACATCCCAGCCCAGAGCCCGCGGCTGCAGGTCACTGTTGTGGGTGAGTGGCATTGCATGGGCTGAGCTGGGCTGTGCTCACGTGGGGGTGTGCATGGGGCATTGGCACCGCAGGGCTGGCATTGAGGGGACATCAGGGCTGTCCTGGGGCTGCTGGGAGGGGGAGATCCATGAACAATCCCCAGAGAGCGCCATCCCCTTTCATAGCTACAGGAGCAGGGATTTTGAGGTTTGTCCTCAAGGTGGGTGGGCGGGCATCAGAGCTGATGGAAGGGCATTTGTTGAACACTTTAGGGCCCATAGCCATGCACCATCTCCTGTCATGGTCAGAGCTCGTGGTAATGGCTGGAGAAAGCTTCAACCTGAGCTGCTCTGTGCAGGTTGGCATCACTTTCGTGGGGCTGCGCAATGGCCAGGAGCTGGATGTAGGTTTGGTGATGGTCCTTCATCCATACCCTACACCCATTGCTCTGCTCTCACACCTCTTCCCTCATCCTTGCAGTGCCATGGCTGGGACCACTGTTGTCTTGGCAAAGCTGGACCTGGTAGCAGCAGTTGGAAAGAGGCTGAATCTGAGCTGCAGGGTGCAGGCAGGCACTGCCCCAGTGTCTTTCACAAGGTTGCACAAGGGGCAGGAGCAGAGCTGGTCCCAGCCCCACCTGTGAGGACAGACCTGTATGCTGAGGCCATGGAGCTGGGCCACGCAGAACATTATCGGCACATGGCCAGCAACTGGCTCAGCCCCCAGAGAGTCTTCCAGGCACCCAGCCAGGTGCTGGTCCTCTCCGTGTGGAAAGGAAGAGGGTCTAATTGACATCTAGCAGTGTTCATGTCACCTAATGGCTTTGCTGCCTCTCCATCCCCGAGTTCTGGCATTGGGCACACAGGACTGGTTGAGCTCCAGATTCAGATATCTCTGTGCACCACATCCATAAGGGTATTTGTGGTGTTAGTGTTGGAGTTGAGGGCTTAGTGCTGTAGCACAGATAGTGGAGGCTCCCTCTTTTTGGCTGGGTAATGCTCTGAAGTCTGTGAGTTCCAGCACCGGGCCCACATGGTGTTTCTGAGTTTACCTGTGCCCTCAGGGTGTGTTTGTTTCCCAGGTGTCTCTTCACTCTTCTACTGCCATGTCAGAGCACCACTGCTGCTGGCAGCGCTGGGGACCCTGCTGTCGGGGCTGGTTGCTGTCCATGTCCTCACTGCAGGGAGCAAAGAGCCGAAAGGAGTGAAACAGCAAGTGGCACTGCCCAAGAGACCATCTGCACATGCATCAGTCACACTCCACGAAAGGATGCTTGTGGGGCACCTCAAACCCACTGTTGCCCCTGTAAGGGTACCCTGGAAGTCAGACAAATGAGTGTCCCCATGTCCCTTTCCCAGCCTGAACTGTCCCTGCACATATTTTGACAGAGATGCTTCTGCTGATTTCCTGCATGTGTTGCCCAATAAAGCACTTCTGAGTGTGAAGCTTGATGCTCATCTGTGTGACTGCTGGTGGAGCATGCCCTGTGTGCACATGTGTATGTGCATGTGCCCAATTGCTGCTCATATGCATCATATCACCTGGATGAGTGTTTGCTAAAAGACATGCCCTGTGCTTTTTGCTTTTGCTCTTTGGGAGCATTTCAGTGGTCCAATGGGGCAAATGCTGGAAGGGAGACCACAGGTCTCATGGGCAGGGCCATGTGGTCTTGGAGAGGATCTGTTAGCTGCCAGGGACATTTCCCATCACATCCTATCTCTCTGATCTGTCCTGCCCTGGTCTGCGCTACTCATGGCCTTCCCAAGTGTGAAGGCTGGAAGTATAACCAGGTTTGTCAAGGATCAGGCTGATAACTGGAGGATGGGAGCACTGTGCCCTTGGGATTAAAAAAAATTGCAAACCCTGGCTCAGCAATGCCTGGAAGGATCTGAAAAGACATCAGAAGCTGGAAAAATGCTTGGGAAAGGATCAAGCTATTCCCCAAAATGGGTGAGAGACAGAAATGATAGCTGTAATAGCTGGAAAAATTGACTTCCCAGGTCCCTGTGCTGGAGGGTTTTTCTTCCTCCTCTTTTTTTTCCCTGTCACACAGCTCCCCGGAGGAGATTTCTGCAGGGGACTCTCCAGCCAGCACTTCGGGACACATTCCTTCATCCAGACCGTCCCTTGCTTCCCCATCACTGATGCTGCTTTTGATGGAACTCGCTTCATCATCTGTGTCCTGAAGGAGATCCCTTAGCTCTGGAGGCACTGGTGTCAACAGGTGGTCCTGAGCATCCTTCACAGCCTGGCGGCTGGTGCCCTGCTGTGATGGAGTTGGGGTTTGTGGCCTTCCATGGTGTTGGGATGTTTGGCCTTTCATGGATTTGGGATGTATGGCCTCCCTCTGTCTTGGTATGTTTGGCCTTTCATGATGTTGGGATGGATGGCCTTCCACAGTATCTGCATGTTTGGCCTCCTTCGAGGCTGGAATTTATGGCCTTCCATGGTGTTGGGATGTATAGTCTTCTATGGCTTTGCAATGTGTGTCCCTCCATGGCATTGGGCAGTACGGCTTCCCATGGTATGAGGCCGCTTGGCCTTCTCTCCTGGCGGGCAGTATGGCCGTCAATGGTAAATGTGTGCTGAGCGCTCCCCTCACCTTCTGGGCCTTGCCGGCACTGGGAGTTCTTTCCAGCCCCGGGTGCTCCATCCCCTCCCCAGGCCTGCAGGGCAAGCTGATCGGCCTGCCAAGGTCCTGGCAGGGGACTGCCAAGCCTCTGGTGTGCAGTGGCCCAGCAAGGAGCCAACAGGCGTGTTCCTTCTCTTCCTGGCAGGGCCACAGGGACAGAGCAAGGCACGCTCATTTTCAGAAAACGAGCCGTCTGTGGAGGAAGCAGAAAGTACGTGGTGGCTCTGGGTGGGGAGCACTTGCAGACAGGAGAGGGGAAGGAGTCTGTATCTCTGGTGCTGCAGGGCTTGGTTTCTCTTTCTTCCCATCGCACTTCTCACTTCTGCACTGCACCTTGGAAGCAGCTTCCCGGATTCATTAGAATCATAGAATCAAAG
>VXAA01005069.1:493446-513483 GCA_013399115.1 Anseranas semipalmata | reverse complement strand
GGTCCCTTTTGGAGCCGGCTGGAGCTGGCTCTTGTCTGACATGGGGCAGCTGCTGGGCTCTGCTCACAGGGGCCACCCCTCAGTCCCCCTGCTACCAAACCCTTGCCATGTAAACCCAATACATACTTATAAATTGTTCTTATGTGTTGTTGGCCTTTGAGCTGATGTAAATTTTACTAAGCAGAGAAAACAACTGAGACCTCAAACATAAAATCAGTAGCTTATCGAGTTATACATTCCTGTGCAGCAGAGCAGGAATTGCCCTCATGTGAGCTCTTAGACCATGGCAAACACAAGGCTATGCAACTTAGCTTGCCCCGCACGTACACACACTTGCCTCAAGCTACAAGCACCTTTGTAGCTACTTACCACTGATCAGCTGATGCATGGCTATATTTTAGGCCACAATAAATTGATCTTGAGTATGATTCTGCAACTCACCTGCAATCCTGGGTGCCCAGGACCTCAGACCTCATATGCTACCATCACTTAGTGATGGGGCCTTCCTACCTACGTTTCCAGTTTCCTTTACTCTGGATTCATGGTTTTTTAAACCTCTCAGCAATGAGAAGCCAGGTCTCCCATAGATAATTGAATATAGCCCAGAAGTGTCCTGAGAACAAGAACAATGTGGGAATAAAACCAGTGGCTGATCTCCAGGTGCTATTCTTTCCTTCCTGGGCAACAGCACTCCATGGACAGGCATATTTCAAGATCATGGTCTCATGATTTCATCATACGTCATTCCCAATGTGTTTACTCAGTCGTGTCCCCTCACTCTGCAAGTAGCAGAGTAAGAGATGGAGAACACACTAGGAGACCCAGTTCTGAGTGGGAGGCAAATACTAGGGTAGAAGCAGGTGAAGTGCAACTTCCTCAGCTTTCACTTCAAAAGGAGAGGGTAACATAGGGTCTGTCCTAATTATAGAGAACAGCTGCCTTGATTACAGAGAGAGTGTGTGAAGAGTCTCAGGCTTCACAAACATTGAGTTAATGGGGGGAAAAAGGGTGAGGGAGAGAGCTGGAGGGTCCCACTGAGGAAAAGTCTCAGTATGAGCTGCCTCTTTGTCAGACATCTAAAAGAGCTGAGAGACTATTTAAAACAAACAAACAAAACCAACTTCCCTATGGCAGGAAACATTTCCCTCAAATCTTGCCTCCTTCTTAGAGACTAAAATCAACCTTCTTTCTGACAGAAATCTTCATGAGCTCAGGTTCCTTTGATTCCAATGCTTGCTAAACTTAAAAATTAAATTTTGTGATTTCTTACCAGTGCTGTCATTAGAAGGAGAAGATGAGGCCGGATCATGTTTCTGAACACTTGGAATTGACCATTCTTCTCACAGTCCCTAACCATATACTCTCCCTCCTTAGTTTCTGTCCTACACCTTCTACTTTCTCGCAGCCTGGTCTGAATTCAAACAGCAACATCTCAGCTTTGATCTTCCATCCTCCCTTCTGTCCTTCTAATTTAATAAGTAGGAAATATATAAAAGATGAGCTGGTTTCTCAAAGTGCAGGGATTTCAGAGATGTGAGCGTTCGTGACATATTGTGTGAAGGTAAGGACTGAAGTCCTATACGTGTACTGGTTTCTGCAGAGCTTGTAAAGTTGTGCAAGACTTCTACCTCTAACCACTATTAATGAGTCCTTTTAGGATCCCTTTATCATCCTTGAAGTAAGACAGATTTTTCCAGAAAAAAAGTCAGAAGTCAAAGCAATTCAGGTCAAACTCTGGATTCAAACCACTTCTGAAGAAACTGGAGACCATTGAGTATCATGTGACCCTGCAGTACGGCCCACCAACTCATTAGCTATTTAAGTGTCACTGGCTACTTGTTAATATCATTCCACCCCTCCACTAATGCACTTACAGTAATGAGGGTAGACAGTCATCAGACATGAAAATTAGGGCATTCTTTCTCCTTCACACAATTTTAGCTTTCCTTCCAATCTTACACTACAGCTATATTCAACCCTTAGCTGGCATGCAAATAGAGCTTAAACCAACTATTAGATATATCATGCATAAAAAAGTTTAAATAAACTGCAGTTGGGTTCCCAGGTGACAACTATGCAGATAGATGTTTATAAGCCCTATAAATAATAAAAGAAAATTATGGCAACTTCATTTTTAATCTCTCAAACTAAATATGATGAAAGATTATTTTGAGTGTGCATTCATCTGCTGATCATTCATCTGCATTCATGGATGGTAACCCTGTCATATTGCTAGAGGATTTTCTTTCTCCTGGAGTCTGATGGAGTATCTTATTGACATTTATGAGGCAACTTTTCTTTTCTGTACTTAAAAGCTGTCTTCCACACAAGGTTGACCATGCCAAAATACACACCTGATTTATGTGGTGGATTTGTTGGAGCACAACTGCCACTACACATAGTCATAAATGATGCAAGAAACCCATTAATATCTCTAAGCCAGCATTCAAAGCTGTTTATTTAGATGTAGCCAAAGCCATGAGCTGTCTGGATAGATCCCAGCCTGGACAATGAGTTCAGCCAGAGCTCTGCCAAAGACAAACTGCTACTTTGCTTCCAGGTGCTTGTCCATCGCAGAAATTACTTAACACCTAAGCTGTCATTCAGTGACGTTATGAAAAGTCCCAGTTTCTTAAGCCCTTGTCTGCTGAGTGTGGATGGCACCAGCTTAGTCCATCAAAGCAGTGGAGTGAGATTTTCCACTGTGCTCATTTCACTGGACTGGTGTGTAATTATGTTCAGAGGAAAATAAATCTTTCTAGAATAATCATGTAACTCAACAAGCTTTAATCCAGCAGAGCATGCTGGCATCACCTACTTATATAATAAATACATGTCTAACAAATAAATGTCTAAAGAAGGCTTCATGGCAATAGAATCACATTAACAAGGGTCAGGGTTTTACATCAGTGCCTATTAGAGCCCTCTCCAAAGCAGTAGGCTGCTTTTCAGGTCTGCTGAGGAGGTTTTGCTTTCTTATACAAGTGAATGTGGTTCACCTCAAGGGAAAAGAAAACAGATCATTTGATCATTCACAGTAGGCCTGCACACCACGCTGCTAAACATGAAGGACTCATGGAAATGCACCAGGTGGAAGGCACCGCAATCTAATCCAGCAGACCTTTCCCTGCAGCAGGCTCTGGGGACCAAGTCCTTCAGAGAATAATAAAACGGTGAGGGAAAATGCAGAAACAAAATGCAGAAAGATTAATTAAATAAAGGGCAACCTTCCAAAAAGCCTGTAACAACTCTGTGAAATGTGTTTTCAACACCACAATACTCATTCTCTGTTTTGTTTCACAGCAAAACCATTACATATAAGTGTTGCCTTTGAAACTCCAGAGAAAGACACTGATGAATGTTACACAGCAGACCAGAGGCTGCCAAAACTAACAGATTTCTGTTTAGAGACCCTAGGAGTGAAATCCCTGTGAAGTAGCAGAGCTTGAAGAGTAATTAGCCACAACCATAACAAAACAGTTAGCTACTCACCACTCAAATCTCCACGAGTTCTCTGTTGTTACAACTGACATTGGTCTTGCAGGTTGCTGAGAATGTGCTGTCCATGAAAGAAATGCTTAGCATAAAAACAGCCAAATTAATAAGATGCAAAGGTCATTTTATTATGATATACAAACAACTGTCAATATTAGTAAGCAACACCTTATCTGTTCCCACTCTTTAAAGATTTAAAGCAAAATTAATATAAATACAATCACACTCATTTTGGTGGAGACAAGATCAGGGATAACCATGGCCCAGCAGTTATCATTTCATCATCAAGGATTAACTCAAGTGCTAGAGGTTTATTTACATATTCTCATGAGCTGGGCAAAATGATATTTCTCTTTTTTTTATATATATATATATCTTGTTTAAGATAATTTATGCTAATGAATTCCTATCTTCACCCAAGAAAAAGGAACCAAGCAATTTAAGTCCAGTGCACATATCAAATGAACTGACATTTCATTTGCTATGCTTTCTGCATCTGCTGGGTGCACAATGGCAGAGTGATAAAGTGACAACTTTTGGTTTACAGTGGTGATCCCAGAGTGACTGGGATCAGTACTGTTACTCTTCTAATAAAGCACTTGAGAGGAACCTCATAAAACCTCATAAATCTCATAAAACCCCAAAATACCTTTTTAGTTCTTCAGGGAAGATGATCAGACTATAAGAACATAAAAAGAAACATTTTCGTGGTATCAGCACATATTAAGCATAATTAATCATTAGAAAGGTAGGGTTTTTTATTACTATTATTAGTTCTCTGCTTCAGTATTGTTTTACTGATTCTTTATTTTCTCTATCATGTTGTATGTAAACCAATAAGCACCTGCCCTTCACTTCCCAGAGAACTGATTGATTAAAAATAATATGAAAATAACAATTTAATGTTTGAAGTTGAAACACTATAGAAATGTGAATTTTGTAAAAGAAGTACACAGTAAATAAAGTAACAGTGATCAGATGTTTTGATATGAGACCGTTATTTTCTCTAACCCTCAGTGAAGCAAAACCTCACAAGAGAACACCTTTAAAATTTGCAGAAATGAAATGTGAGATTTCCTAATACTTATATGGACTCTTTACCTAGGACTTCTAAGGGAGACACCTTAGGAATGATTAAAATGACCAAATCTAGTTAAGTTGTCATGGGCCTTTCGTAGCGATGAAATCTAACAGTATTTTATTGAATTTAGTCTATTTTTATTGTACATATTTCAGCCAATTGCCATTTTGACTATCCTGGCCACCCTTTTGACAATTCAGTTTTTCTGTAATTTCAACACATCAAGAGAGCAAGCTTGGAAAAATGCCTTTCCCACCAAAACTACCCACAAATTGCAGAATCAACAGTGAACTATTTTGTAGTGATTATTCCAGCGACAGGATTTGAACTTAACATCCTCTGATCCAGGGGACTGAGATAATTTATTCACTCTTTATGAAAATAAAACCCAGCAATGTCCAAAGGAATTACCCTCTCCTGTAGGCTGAAACAATTATATAAAATGGTTTCCTTGTCAGCTGCAGGAACAGTAGTCCTTTTGGCATCACCATTTTTTCTAATACTGTCAAACATCAGTCTAAATGGAAACATTAGGATTCAGTATTATAGCCTCAGACTTGCTGACTAGGAAGTGTCAGTATTACTACGTGATTTAGTTAAAACATCATCTTTCTTTCTGACCCGTTGTTCAGTTTTATATAGCAGCTATTTGTATTCTGTGACGTCCGTAATAAAATGCATAAAAATCCACATTTCAGAACAGTCTGCTTTCTGATCATTTTGAGGTGGAAAGAGAACTGTGTGCACTATCTAAATAAAGTTGCACCACTTGACTTAGTCACATGGGCTTCCATTTTAATCTGACCGTGATACATCCTGTCACTTGTTGTAGGACTGATTTTGACATTCCAAGGCTTTGCCATCGCAGTTGTTCCTGGGGAAGCCCATGCTTCCTTAAGCAACGTCTGGAGTCCTTAGCATAAAATTGGCAAGATCTGGACCCCAAGCTGTCCCATTATCACAGGGTCTATCAGGGGTAATAATTATGGACATTACTGAACACAGGTGTGTGACCTAGACAGCATGGTGGCAAAAATATCTCCACCTTCTCCACGTTACAGCTCCTGTTACACCATCACAAGGACTTTCTATATAACGTATATAACTATTTCTTTGTTTCAGAAAGTCTCTTGCTGAAAACAGCAAATCCATGAACTGGTTCCTTACTGTTGACAATCCCTTTTTCAGCTACCTTTAATTGGTAGCTTGGTTATCCCATAAATCTTCACTGTGAGAGAGGAGCCATCCAACCTTCCAGCCCTCAACTCATTTCCTCGGGATCCCAGCAGACCACCTGTCATTCCAGGAGCTGCTTCTTCTGATTCCTCCAGGTAATTTTTCACAGCAATTGTTTCCTAACATAGCGTACTAGACAGCAAGGAATAGCTCCAGCAGGACTGTGGAGAACAGCAATAATGTTGCTGGGAAGAGATGTGTGACTGTGTTATCACAAAACCTTTCTGAATCTCCGTGTTCAATAAAGATGAACTGAGGCTGGAACAGGAACAAGGTCTGTTTTTATAGGAAGATGAACTTGATCATCTAGCTGTTAAAAAAAAAAAAAAAAAAAAAAAAAAAAGCAAAGATGTAATTATTCTTTAAATCTATAGGAGCAACACAGGCATCAGGAAAAGAAATCTGCTTGAAGCTGAAAAAAATGTTGTCAGAAGAATAAACGGATATAAATTCTCCATAAATAAACTCGGGTTAAATAAATAAATAAATTTTTGGTGGATTTTAATCCCAAGGTGGAGCACTGTTTAAATGGGAAGGGTGGACTAAAAATCATTTCTACCTCCACTCAAGAGTTTATAATTTTATCAGCAGAGCACTCTGATGGGGTTGCCCTGACAGCAGTTGGCTTGGCAGTCTCTTTCAGGCTTATTTTTGTGCTGCTGCACCCAGACCTAGCACTGTGAGTCACCCAGCCAGCTTCCCCATGAAGCTTAGAAAGGACAAAGATGATGGAATGGCAAGAAAGCAGTCTCACCATTTTGCTTTTTCTAATTCTTATGCTACCCATTTGTCATATGACATTGCTAATACCTCTTCTCATTTGATAACATTTCTGGTTATAATATTTTAAATTGTCTTCATCCTTTGCAGTAAATGTGTCAAGCCTGCTTCTACAGGAAGACCTGAGACATGATTGTCACTGCTCTGTGTCACAGCAACTTACCCTCCCTCTGCCAATTTCTATTTCCAGAAAACAGGGAAACAGAACACTTCCAAAAGGACAGAAAGGAGGTTTTGCTACAGTTTAATTTTCTGTTAGCTAGGTAATTATATTTCCAAAATCTTTCTGAAACCTTTCCATATTGCAGTTCTCAGTTATCTAGCCAGAGGACACTGGAAAGTGATAATGAGGTGTTAAACACCAGCCTTGTTCCCCCAGATAGCCCTCCTGCCAGCCATTTAACGCTCAGGTGCTAAAGCTATGAATTATGCATTTTTCAACAGCATTTAAGCACTAATAAATTATCAAACAGTTTGAAAGTAGGCATGCCTGAATGGGAGAGTTTCACCACTAAGGCCATGGGCTTGTGGTGTCCTTAACCTGGAGCAAGTGGAGCCCTTCCCATGGCAGGGTGGGACAGGCTGGTCATTAAGGTTTCCACAGCAGCAGAGGTACCCCTGGACAAGTCAGGGATGAATGCCTCACACTTCCACATGCCTCTTTTGGAGATGGAAAGCTAATTTATCTGTGGGTGTCTGCCAGGATTAAATCTTGAGATCCTCTTCTTGAGTGTCCTGGGTTTTATATCACCAGCGTCTAGACAGGTCTGTTCCACTTGTCCTCTTCTCTCATGATTAAACACCCCTCAAGTATGGCTTTCTTAAATCCCTTCTGAAGCAATGCTGTCAGAAATGCTACCCGCCAGCCAGCAAAAAGATGTCAAGAGTTATAATTCTTCTAGAATATATATTTTACATTCACACCATTATTGCTCCAATAGAAATAATGTTTGTGTGGATTTACAATTTAAATAAAGAGCACCAAAATTACTTAGCATCTAAACTATCTGGCTGCTAGCACACGTTTGGGAGGTACTAACAGAATGGACATAAAGCTGTCATGGCAGCACCACCACTCTGCATCAGATACACACTGTCCTGCCCAGGGCTGGAAATTACTTACCACTTCATGCTTCTTTGCTCACATTCCTCATACCCATGTAGAATTTGCTGTGGAAAACTCATGGCCTTTATAAGTGAACTACACGATGTGATACCAACATTTCTGGCAGGATTAGAAGTGGGCTCAGCTGGGCTAAAATACGATTATCAGTGGTTAGATATATACCCACATGCACACATGTACACATTTATTTTCCTGACAAATGCTTGCTATATTCTGAAGCTGTTTTTTCACCCAACAGTAGTATAAGTCAGGAATCACCACAATGCTGCAATATGGCTTTACTGGATGTAAAATAATAGTAGAAATTAATAAAGGCAAGGCCCAAAGAGAGACTTGTGTGCCTGAACATAGGCATCCATTTTTGCTTTAGGTGTTTCAGGGCATCCTAGCTGGCATTCACCTGCTGCCCCAGAAGGCTGCAGACTCCTGCAGGTCCTGTGCCAACCTCATGTGAATATGCTGGTGCACTGGGTCTGGCTGGGATGGAGTTAACTTTCTCCATAGCAGCCTGTATGGTGCTGTGCTTTGGATTTGTGGCTGAAATTGTGTCAGTAACACATCAGTACTTTTATCGTTGGTGAACATTTCTTGCACAGCATTGAAGCTGTCTCTCATTCCCACTCTGCCCCACGGTGAGCAGGCTGGGGATGGGTAATAGGTGGTGAGGGGACACAGCCGGGACAGCTGACCCCAACTGACCAAAGGGATATTCAATAACCTTGTGAAGTTGTGCTCAGCAATAAATGCTCTGGGAAAGGAGGAGAAGAGAAGAGGGGACACTTATGGTTATGGTGTTTGTCTTCCCAAGTCATCATTATGCATGATGAAGTGGCTGGACATCTGCCTGAAGATGGGAAATAGTGAACAAATTCCTCTTTTTTTGTTTTTTCAGCCTGGAGAAGAGAAGACTGAGGGGAGATCTCATCGCGGTCTACAGCTTCCTTACAAGGGGGAGCAGAGGGGCAGGAGCTGATCTCTTCTCCCTGGTGACCAGCGATAGGACCCGAGGGAACGGCCTGAAGCTGCCTCAGGGGAGGTTTAGGCTAGACATCAGGAAAAGGTTCTTCACCGAGATGGTGGTCAGGCACTGGAACAGGCTCCCCAGGGATGTAGCCACGGTACCGAGCCTGACAGAGTTCAAGAAGTGGTTGGACCATGCTCTCAGACACATGTGACTTGGTCCCCTACTGTTCTCCCTTCAAGAAAGTTTTGTGCCAGAGTAACAAGTATATAGAACCTGAAAGGGAGTAGGAAGAAATGGAAATGAAGCATAGCCACAACTTAGCAACTATTCATTATCCATTTTGCATGGTGTCCCCCAGTGTGAAGAATATGATGGGATAGAGGTTTACACATCTCTTCCATTTATATATTGCTCGAATCCAGCCCTGTCCATGTTTGATTCAATTCCTGATATTGGGTTTGCTCTAAGCTCTTGACCACCATCTAACACGGCTGAAAAAAGAAGCTGCAAGCTGTTCTTTGCACTCACTGCTGTGAACTAGGTGAGAGGAGCTGGCCTTGTTCATTACTAAATTCAGCTAGGGATTCCATTTTAATGGCTAACCCAAAAAGCATTGTTCACTTATCTTCTCTTGGAAGAAACTGAGCCAAATGCCATGCAGATATACATTTGCACTCTATAGCTGCATTGTCTGATAATCAAGGTTCTCTGCTGGCAACCAAACATCTCACATACTGCAAAGTCTTCTGTGAAGAAATGAAAACAAACAGTTAAGGAAAAATCACTTAAGAAAAGATTTCAGCAAAACTGGGCCAAGTGGTTTTAGGCTCATCTTTCTCTGTAAATAAAGTGGTGAAGAGAATGAGATGTTTTAGTGAAGTGCTCAGCTCCAGCAGAGATATAGATGAATGAAACCAATGTAAGCACATCTAGAAAATGTTGAGTAGGGAAATTGTTCCACAAATGCCTTTTTCCCTTTCTTCTTATCCCCTTTTACATACATTCCTCAGGAAAAGTGCTGTTTTGTTCTGGCAAAGAGATTCTGCAACCATGGATATTCCTCCATCACTTAACAGAAGGATGTGCTTGAGGTACAATGTAACTTGTACAGTTGTGTTGGAATGGCCCAGTCAGTGAGTTCTGTGCAAAGGCAACAAATGATTCAGGATTTATACATGCTGACATTTCCCATCCTCTGTAAATAAAAGCTTTAGAGTCTAGCACAATTTTTCTCATGTATACCAGAGACTATATTATTATGTCTGCTATACTAATGAAAAAAGACCTTGAAATAAACGTAACGGGTGTCTTGTGGCCTCTTTACATTGCCAGAACATTTCATACATGTTTTGTAGAATATTTTATAAGACAGAGGCTATGAATCCTCATTGCTGTTAAATTTTAAGAGCAAGCATCTACCAGGGACTACACAGACAGAGCTGGTCTGGCCTCAGGGGAGAAAGCAGAATATGACATTTTCCAGCTACAGAGTTTGTGGCATCTTGCATTTTTGGTACTGAGAAAAAGCAGCACCTTTTACCTGAGTTTACTTCTCATGCTTGCACACATGTATGGTGCTACTTACAGAGCAAGTATTTCAAGAACCTGGAAAGGGTAGCTAGATGGCATCGGTGATAATTTCTGATTTTCTTTAAATATCCATTGGTCTTTCTAATCACCTTGCTCTGAATCAAGTACTATGGGAGGTATTTGCAGATAACTTCTGGCTGATTTTCTATTAGGATTTTTAAAACATGATAAAATGGCTGGAATTATAATAAGTGAAATTGTCAGGGACTAGCTTTCGCCAGCCCATTGTTAAGAAATTTTGTTAACAACACCTGTACAGTAGATGAAAAACAACAAAACAACAACAACAACAAAAAAGAATTTTTTTTTAAATCTGTGGAGTGTAGATATTCCTCGTTTTTGTTTTTTGTTTTTTAAAGCAGAGTACAGAAGAGGAAGACAATTCAGTGAAAACATGCAGAGAGGGGTAGCGAAGTTGCTGATTTTCTTCATCAAAGGAAAAAATGATGATTTATCCTGCACAATGATCTGGACCTTGTATTTCATACTTTTTCTGCACCTTCCACTATTAAAATAATCCCTAATACACTACCCAGACTGGAACTCTGCTTGTGGGTTTGAGTTGCAAAGACATGACTGATTTCAATCATTTAGAAAATAAATAATCTTTAAATGAAAACCTGTATCACTTTTGGTGTTGAACTCGAGGTTACAGACCAGAGGCTAAAAATAACAATTTTATACAACAGGATAAGATTTTAGAAATCATTGCCAATTTATATGTTGAGTAAAAACAAATGCTATAAACACAGTGTGAAATTTCCACCCGTGGATATATTCATCAGCAATAATATCTAGCTTTGGATTCAGCACTGCTCTAGGCAGGGATTGGACCAGATGACCTCCAAGTCTAAATTATTCTGCAATTTTCTAACTGGTAAACTATAATTTATAAGCTGATGCTATATACTGAAATTGTAATTGGAAGAAATTTATGAACTTTGCACTTCAGCTTGCAAGCTGTTAATCAAAATTTTGCTATTCAGAAGTATTGCAGACTTAGGTGATTGTTCATATTGGTCAATATCTGATTGCCAGGATTTTCACATGTGACTTGTGATGTTGGGTGTCTTTTCCAAAATCTTCTGAGTGATTACCTGTATGGCTTGCCAGCAGAGTACTGTGAAAGCTCAAGGTGCCCAAATGCCTGGTGGCTACAGATAGTCAAAAAATTGAAATGTGTCAATGGAGCTGCTGCCATTCTTCATGCATGCAGTCTTCCCTATTGATAATATAACATTATTTATCTTTAACTGTTCTTTCCATGACAGCCAAGTTGCATTACCTTGCACTCTCCACGTGCTAACAGTATGTTCAAAGTCAGCTGCAGCAGCTCAGATGTATTGTACCTTGCTAAGGAACAGTAACATGATGACCTATTTGAGCGTCTCTGTGGGGATGGTGGGGCTGCCGCTGGGGGCATGGGGCTGGAGCCCAGCGGCAGCCCCGTGCCCGAGCAGCCACGGGTGGCTTCGTTAAGACCCGGCTGTGCCTCCCTCTGCCGTGCCCCACGTCCTCCGTGGAGCAGTGACCTTGCACGCTCAGGGCCTGATCCTGAGCAGGTTTCCTTGTCTGAGTCATCCTGAGAAATGCAGCTGGTTCACTGAGATGGACTTCCTTCTTTCTGAATTTTGACTGAAGTGAGTAATTACTGAAGGGTGATCAACTCCCAGAACAGTTCTTCAGAAGATCTAATGAAGCCTAAGCATCAGGCAGATGAACAATTTGCCCACTGGTGGCTGAGGGGTGCAGTTCAGCCCCCCTTGTAATCTAAGGAAAGACTCTGGGAATTGGATGGTGCCCTAAATGAACAAGGACTGTTCCACAGATTGAGTGACATTAAGTATTCCCAGAGGGTTTTTTTTTATTAGATTAGAATCAGTTCTTAAATCACTAAATTGTGTGGAAATTTCCCATTCCAGAAGTAAGCAAATATTGAAGAGTATATGTATTTTACTTAGCAGCTACCACAGAAAAATATACAAAGCGGGAATACGTTAAACACAAAACCTAACTGGTTAGAAAAATGTGTTCCTTTGACAGATCTGTTTCTTTAATAGAGTTTTGTTAAAGAGGGCACCATTGTTTCATGGAATGTGCTGTGGTTTAATATATCTCAGCTCAGTTTTGCATTGTATTTTAATTTTTGGTCAGTATAAATTTCTCTCTAATAATTCTCCACAAAAAGGCTTCACTTTGCTTCAGTGCTTGGAAAATGCTTTCTCTGAACAAGTTTATTCCCTGCAAGTTTATTTGTATTTGTCCAATGCAGATTGATAACACTGAAGGTAGACTTCAATAATTAAGAGTTGAACAGATTTTGGAGGAAGGATTCTTATAAATCATAGATTTAGTATCATGCCAGGAGAAATGTTTGAAAGGGATCAAAGCTGAGGGGCATTTTTTGTTTTGTGAAATATCTTAGTTGCTTTATTCCATTTTGCCAGTGGACTGGTGCAGATGACAGTAAAACTGGAACGGGCTATGCTACACTGAAAGGAAAGGAATTCCTTTAAAACTAAAGGAATAAAATTCATAAAAGCCAAGACTTTTTCACTTCATATCTACTATATTCATCCAATCTAAAACCTGAGCACAAAGAGGAACCTGCAGATCTGAACACACACATAATAACAGTATCTGCAGAAAGGCCAGAGAGCTAGGTGGATGTGAAATGCTTCCTGGCTTTCCCCAAGAGATGATGCTTCTCTGTCAGACTGAACAGTCTGATTTTTATAAATATAGCTTACTATATCTAGATATATAAGGGAATTCAAAAATATGGAAATATATGCCCGTGATATGCATATTGGGCATGTGTAATGCAAACGCACAATTATAGGAATTAGCACCGAGTAGAATAGTCCTGGAAGCCAGAAACAGCTTTATTTTGTTATCCTGGCTGCTTCATCATTTAAAAGAGGCTTGAGGACATAGCGTTAATCAGCAAGAAGATAGCATTAACAAGCAAAAGTGCTGCAACTGTGTCTGCAGTTCTCTGTGCATGCCGTCAGCAAGTGTGTGATGGACTGTATATGACTGCCACATCTCAGGGATGATGGAGGGGCACAGCCCTATATGTCTATTTTAGAAATGCTCAGTTTCATCTGAGAATTAAATACCTGCAGTGCAAATGTGCTTCCAACCTGAAATGTCTCTGCCAGTATTCGGCATGGAAGTGAGACAAACATCTCAACATGGCTTTTGTAGGACAGACCCTCCATCCACTGATTGAAGACTGAAGGTCTTCTCAGTGATATGTCTTAGCTCACACGGGTAACACAACTGACATAGACCTGACTTGAAGAATTTTTTGTAGTGGTCTTTGTAGGAAGCCATGCAATGTTTTCACAGTAATCTCTTCAGGTCTTGAGGGAGCAAAGCAAGATGATATACAAAATCTCTTTCAGGATACTTGGGTACAGGGCCTATACATCATATCTATCCATTCACAAAGAGAAACAGCTTCACTCAATGCACTGGTACAAATTTCTTGAGTTTGCACAGTATCAAGCAAAGCTGTCAAATTTAAAAGGATACCAATTTAAATTTGTTAGTTTATTAATTAAGTTAGTTTATTAATTTCAGTTAGTTTATTAGTGCTAGGAGTTGGACTCGATGATCCTTACGGGTCCCTTCCAACTTGAGATATTCTATGATTCTATTCTATGATTCTATTAAGTATCTTGGAAATATTTTAAACAATATACCTGCCCCATTGTTTCTCTTTCTTTGTTCTGGGTGTTTAAGACCACCACGTGTTTCATTTGATCTTCAGTTGTCTAAATTCCAATTAACACTAATGGAAGTATGCTAATGAGCTCCAGCTTGGACCTGACACACACACAGATTTGGAGATTTTCCACAGAAGCAGTTTGTTTCCCACACAAATGGAAAAGACTGACTGTTGAAGGGGAAAGCATGCTGCTTTCCACACAGCGCTGTCAAATAAATTGAAGTTCCAGCCCCAGAAGGGGAATTTGGTGTGCAGAACTGTGAGCACAAGCGGTGCCCATTAACGTAGGCAGAGCAGGGGTTACGGCATGCCTGCTAGGGGCTGTAACCAGTTATTGCCCTCACTTTCCTGCTGGCTTTCCACCGATGCCCTGGTACTTCTTAGCAGTTGTGATATTTTGAGTCTCTGCTTGCCTCGTAGAGTTAAATGGCTTAATTAACTACATTAATGGGTTCCTTTGTGAGGAATTCAGGGTGTAGTTTTCACACTGTAAAGAATATTATACAGATAAGATAGATAGACCAGATAGACCAGCATGCACACAGGCATACAAGTGTGTCAAACCACTCTTCCACGCTCCCCTTCCTACATGACAGGGCAATAAGCCAGTATAAGCATATATGCCTGCACAACCATCCACACTTGTGAGGATGTATGGCTTTCAGGAGAAAAGGAGACAGGGTAGATCAGCCATGATATAGCTGGTGAGGATGTCAATTTTTTTAGCCAGAGCAGCATCCAGTAACTGAGAGTTGTTCTTTGTAGAACACATCATGTCATGGAGTCTAATGCTGCTTTTGCCTTCCACTTCTACCTTGGCAGGCACTGTTAAACATATAAGAAATGGTACAAATGCTTCCACCAGCCCTACAAACACTCTGTACCTTTTTTAAACACACATCATCGCAGCAGCAGCAGTTTGCATGTATTGAAATCCCACGCTGGCTTAGTTCTAATACTAATCACAGATTCACAAATGAATTTAATAGAAGAAAATTCATTTGAATTATGAGCTCTGTCAAACTTCAGAAGCCCTAAAAACCCAGACGGTGAAAGAGTGAATTCTACCTTAGATACAGAACAGGTTATGAAAATTTTCAGACCCACAACCTTGGTATTGCAATCAGCTCCCTTGCGTGACTCCACTCACTGACTTCCTGTGTGGAAACAGTAAAACAACTAATTTTAGCTCAGCTCATGTACAAATATCTCAGCCAGATTCCTTTGGTCTTATGACAGACTTGGTGTAGTACTCTATAAAGTGTTGACAACATACAATTAACTTTTGGTCACTTGACTATACTACACCACAGCAATAATAACATTTGAAGATGCCAAATGCATTGTCTCCAAGGCTTATAAATATTGTGGTTTTTCCCCATTATTGAACCTCAAGTTTTGTGTAGACAGTCCCTCTATCATAACAGCGATACGGTTCCATTAAAGCAGATGAATGACACTGCTGGTCTTTCATTCATATATTTGTTCTGATGCTCATACCTAGAGAATTCCTTGCACCACTGTTCATCTGTCGCCTTGAAATGACATTACACATTCTACTTATGTCAGTGATGGTGAACAAAAGCAAATTCAGCCACAGACAACTTCTACAGGAAAATTCATTAAGTTTGTCACAGGGAGTATCAACTGCCATGTTCAGGCTCTTTTTCTACTGATTAATTGTAACTTTGTTTTAATCATCTGCTGAAAAGACAACAGCAGAATTAGACCCTAATTCACCAACAATCTAAGCTTATAGTTAGCTTCCAGAGCATAAGTAACGTGACTGTCATGATGAATTGTTTGCTGAATTTGCTTTGCTTCAAAGAAGCTGTACCTGTGGGAAAAAAATCTAGTCTGCTGCACTAAGGGGAAGTAGTAAGTAGTTTTTAGTACTAGAAGAAGATGGTTTTCTTACCCATAGAAGATGGGTTATTAGATCTGATCCCTCATTCTGCTCTGAGCTATGGGACGACTCTGAGCTTAACCACAGAGTGAAGGAACAGCAAACTATCCAACCAGGAGATGTTGCCAAAGCCCCAACCATTATCTTCAAACATAGTTTGTCTGAAGGTGGACAGTTTTCTGAGTTCACTTTGCTCCTACGCAAAATGGGATCTCTTGACTCCATTTGCCTCTACCACAACTAGACAGGGCCTTCTTTGGGGAAGCTTAGCAAACACAATTAAAAAAGATATCCCCCAGTAGGATACCCAACATTTTCAGAACTTTAGCTGTCCCTCATAGTGAAAATTGTTTGATGTTAGTCACCACTACATTATTTACTCTTTTCCTAGGCTACTTCTCTTCTTTCAGCCCCTGTCTGCCATGTCTGGAGGGATTGCTGCCTTCTCCGGCCCAGGTTTACACAATGCTTGGAGGATGCAGCCATAGTTAGCTCACAGCTCCTCCTTGAGCTGTGACTTAACTGTTGAAATTCAGAATAAAATAATGGCAACAATACGTTATAATCCAGGGTAACTGCCTAATCTCAACTAATAAACTGGGCTCCTTGTATCTCAGGAAAGAAAAAGACTTTAATACCTAACTGCCAAATGCCTGAGTGAAGACATGAACTTCTCCCACAGAACTTCTCAAACATCTATGTAAAATCCAGACCTCATTGCAGAGGCCAAACTTATATTAATGTCGGCAGTGCCAAGATTTCACCCTCAGTTTTAAGTTCCAGCAGGGTAGAAAGCCAAACTTTGGAGAAAGTCATGGGACTGGGAAAAAAATGAGAAATTAGAAAGTTGGGAGTGCAATAAGAATTAAAAATGAATAATGTATTTCAACTGAGATAGAACTGGGAAAAACTGTCAATACTGACAGTGCTGTTTCAGCTGGGATTGGATTCTTGTTATTTTATGAAGAACACTTTAGCAGAACAAAAGCAATTTAGCAGTGTCTTTTCTGAAAACTATCTCCAAGCTTCAGTCCATATACCAAAGACAAACCCTATTCATCTTTTTCTTGCAAACTATTTACCTATTTTTACCTTCTACTTGTTAACACTTTTCCAAGTTGCTCAGCTTGATTCTTCACTCTGTCTGTAGCATGAAAGCTTTATTGTTCCTTGTGAACGCTCCATCACTTACCCCTCCCAGCTCCAAGTTTTGGCACGAGTGGCCTCTTTTGAGCTTCTGTGTGAAGACCACCTGCAGCAGACCTTGAAATGACTAACACGGAGGCAGGCTGAGATCAGCTTAAACCTGAGTTTCAAAAGTGCTCTACAACTCTTGCTGTTTCCTACTCCACAAAACGACTTCATTTCCTACACCACTGCTAAAGCAATAGTCCTGAAAGAGGGAGCAATAATTTACAGTAACTCTTCTTAATACATGAACATTAATTTTATTTATTGTACCAAGGACCAAATTTACGAGACACACAGTCAGTGATTGGCATTTTGAAGGAAATATGGCAAATTACTCAAATCTATGGATATAGCTGTACAGATTTATAAAACATTGCCTTTAATAGCTAGAACATGATATATGACTAGTGCTGAGGTCATGTCCAATGTTCATTTTGCTCATTTACTTTTGCAGGTGGAGTTGAAATAGTTGCAAATTCACAAAATGAAGGTTTTTTTTTTTCTTTCTTTCTTTCTTTCTTTCTTTTTGTTTGATAATAATATATTGAAAAGTAGATATGGGAAGATAGACTAAATAAAAAGTGTTTCTTAATAACAAACACATACACTTGGAAACAATAAAAACTCTTTTTGTGATTCTTTATCCTTGAAAACTAAAATAAATATCTACCCACTAATGGGCCAATCCTGTGAAGAAGACCAAATACTAGGCAAAGGACACTTTGCCTGACTAGTGCAATGCCTGGCAGAGGATGCTGAAAGGGACTGCACACAGGAGTGATGTGCTGTGGCTGAAGATATTTACAGGGTCAGTAATGATAGCTGAGTTCTCCAGCTATTCTCTTAATCAGGTAAGAAATACATCGAAATCAATGAAATTGCTCAGGATTAACAGTAAGGTGACTGAGTGCAGAATCAGCCCCAGTAAGAAAACTCCGTATAGTTCAGCGTGGAGCTCAGCAGATAAGAAAAAGCTCCTGTTTTCAAACATCCCAGACACACATCAGCCAGACACATGCACAAGCCCATGTGCTGGGGAAATGAAGTTAGCAACTGGTGTCATTTGTTTTAGCATATGAACACATCTGACAGGCATGAGCTTGTCTCTGATGTGTTTTCTTGTCGATGCTGGAAAGAAGAAAAATGTGAAGCTAGGTAGGAATGTTTCTGAATGTGATGCTCTTTTCTCCCCATTTTTCTTCCCTTTCTTTCACTAAAAACACTGGAGATGTTTAAAATCACTAAATCATATGAGGCATATTTTTAATATCTTGTACTAGGGATAACCTTTTTAATAGCACTGGAAATCCCCATATACCATATCTAGGTGTATCCAGATGGATTACTTCCATATGAAGACATTTTCTTTTGCCATTTTTCATTCTATTGTAAGTATCTGTAACGTATGCTTTTTATAATGAAGGGCTACTCTTAATAACCTTGTATTTATTTTTTTATTTTTTAGAAAGAGCAGATGTGATGAAGTGAATGAGAGCTATTGGTTTAATAAAGCACAGTCATCTTCCCTTAGATGTTACAATAAACCAGATTAGATAGAGCTCTAACGGAGAAAGCTCCAACGTTACTTCTGCTGTTGATAAATGGTTTGAAATTTCATTTTCTCTGCTCTGTGTATCTTGCATACGTGCCTATGTTTAACTGTTTAGAATCTGGCGCTGTAATGATATGAAAGCAAAGAACCCCAGGATCTCTAAATGGCTCATTATACAAATGATTATTCCTAACTGATAGGGAGGAGTGAAAGGTGATAAATTCTTCCCTCTCAATTAAATTCTTTTCATGAGAGTCTTTAGTATATTTCTGACTATAATGTCAGTCAAGCAATAACAGAAAACTCAGTGTCATTATGGAAAAAAGCCATTAAAACCTTTTTAGGGGTAGAGAGAGGGGATATGCGAATATACTTCAAAGAGAGGGTCTTGTTTTCCTTTTATTCCCTCAGTATTTCCATGAAACCTAAGGCAATGACATCACAACAAAACAAGGTTGCCAAGATATACTATACAAAAACATGTTTTCACATGGTTACATTTTCTGCAAATTATAGTTCTTGGAGTATAAATCAGAATAATTGTTTAAATCAGAGTGACTGTTGAAACAGATTTACAGAGATCAAATCAAAAATGTAATAATTCTTGTGGTTTCACTAATGCTCAGAGCACCAAATACTTCTGAAAATTTTGGTTGTCAGTTATATATAGTGTTTACATTAACATGCTGCTTGAACAGAGAAAATATATATTTTAAGATGAAAATGTGAATCCAGGGTTACAAGAATGTTTCTGAAACAGCTAAGTCATCTTGTTTCAAGTAAAACCAGATGTTTGCTTAAAGTGAAAGGCAATCATTTCTTTTAATTATGTTCACTGGTTAGGCCACCAGGAATAGCCATATGTGCACACAATGATCCGATTAAAATCAAAGACCTTACAATGGAGAAAGCAATCAACAACTGAAAGACCACCAAATGACATGCAACGCACTGACCTGGATTCCTCTCTGTCCATTCGCTATTTTCACAGAATCACAGAATCACAGAATCATTTAGGTTGGAAAAGACCTCCAAGATCACCTAGTCCAACCTATGACCTAACACTAACAAGCCCTCCACTAAACCATATCACTAAGCTCTACATCTAAACATCTTTTGAATACCTCCAGGGATGGTGACTGAACCACCTCCCTGGGCAGCCTGCTCCAATGCCTAAAAACCCTTTTAGTGAAGAATTTTTTCCTAATATCCAACCTAAACCTCCCCTGGTGCAACTTCCCCCTCGTCCTATCACTTGACACATAGGAGAAGAGACCAATCCCCACCTTGCTACAGCCTCCTTTCAGGTACCTGTAGAGAGCGATCAGGTCGCCCCTGAGCCTCCTCTTCTCCAGGCTAAACAACCCCAGCTCCCTCAGC
>VXAA01005069.1:474564-493213 GCA_013399115.1 Anseranas semipalmata | reverse complement strand
TCTCTCAGTACCCTTGATTGGATCCCATCCGTCCCCATCGACTTGCGTACATCTAAGTGCTGTAGCAGGTCGCCAACCATTTCCTCATGGATTATGAGGGCCACATTCTGCTCCCTGTCCCCTTCCAGGGGGGGTGGGTACCCAGAGAACAACTGGTCTTGCTGCTAAAGACTAAGGCAAAGAAGGCATTAAGCACCTCAGCCTTTTCCTCATCTCTTGTCACTAAGTTCTCCCCTGCATCCAGTAAAGGATGGAGATTCTCCTTAGTCCTCCTTTTCTTGTTTATATATTTATAAAAACATTTTTTCTTATCTTTAACAGCAGTAGCCAAATTGAGATCCAGATTAGTTTTGGCCTTTCTAATTTTGTCCCTGCACAGCCTCACAATGTTTTTATAGTCCTCCTGAGTGGCCCGCCCTGTTTTCCAAAGGTCATAAACCTTCTTTTTCTTCCTGAGCTCTAGCCACAGCTCTCTGTTCAGCCAGGCCAGTCTTCTTCCGCACTGGCTCGTCTTTGGGCACATGGGGACGGTCTGCTCCTGAGCCTTTAAGAGTTCCTTCCTGAAGAGCACCCAGCCTTCCTGGAGTCCTCTGCCCTTCAGGACTGCCTCCCAAGGGACTCTGCCAACCAGGGTCCTGAAGCGCTCAAAGTCTGCCCTCCAGAAGTCCAAGGCAGCACTTTTACTGACCCCTCTCCTGACTTTGCCAAGAATAGAGAACTAAAAGCTGGGGCTGGCTAAGTGTGCGGCCGCGTGCTTGAACCTGTGCCACGGTCGCTTCCTCTCAGACCTGTGTGGGAGGTGAACAGTGGAACTGCAGCAAGTCCTACAGGAGGGACTTCTGGGTTCTGTGAGACCCATGGGTGAGTCATGTCTCCTGGCCTTGGTGGCGTCTTCATGACTGGTGGCCTGCTAAACAGTAACTCCAAATGGATGAACCTGGACTAAACACACTTCATAATTTTGCACATGGTCGGTACCTGCAAAGAATGTTCAGTATGCAGTAAGGAAACAACTGTAGAGCTCTCCTTTGGTCATTTCAGCCTTTAAGATATATGATATCATGGTAAGTCTAGTGGAAGAGAGAAAAATATGGAGACTTTTACCATATTTTACATGAATACTTCACCAGAAGAGACGTGGATATATAAATGGATCAAACAAGTGGATTTTCATGTCCTCCTGAGATCCTGCCTGTAGATGCCATTTGATCTTGCTTATCAGAGACTGTAAACACAAAGTGTCAGCATGGGGCTTCTTAAATAACCTGTATTCTAGCAGCTCTGACTCTCCTGGATGCTTCACATGCACATATATCTGCCTGAATTTTTATCAGAGACTGATTGCTTTGAAGCTTTACAGCGCTTTTCATATTTTGGTACTTTCTATTTAAGACTATGTTGCTCATGGATCCAGTGGTCTCCTTATAGTCCTCCTGTGATGAAATACCAAAAGCGCTGGCCTGTGGGAGGATGTGCACCTTTTGTTGGTTTACAGGGAAATAAAACATCCTTTGGGAACTGGTATCTACCTCTAGTAGGACCTCTTCAACTTCTCCGGCATCCTACCAGCAGCCAAGTACAGCTCCATAACCATCCATTTCATGGCTAGTGACAAGTATGTTTGTATCTCAAAACTCATGTATATTTAGCTACTATATAATGTACATATAATATGCACATAAACACATACACACAGAGATATATGCATACAATGCTTTGCAGATGCATATAAAATGATATCACATACTCTGAATTTTTGTAATATTCTTTCTGCAGCTGAACATTTCTCCAGGAAGACTTGGCCAGTTAATGACTTCTGTCTGCAGTTTTCAATTGGTACTACCTAAGCTTAAATGTATAGGACCCTTTTTTCTGAGGCACACATATTTTCCAGTGAGCCTATATTTACCTTTCTCCCCTAATATTCTCTAGATGATACTCAATTTTTGGAGTGATTTTTTATGTGAAATAGTTTCTTCACCAGCAAAAGGGAAGGGAAGGGANGAAGGGAAGGGAAGGGAAGGGAAGGGAAGGGAAGGGAAGGGAAGCACATGCAGTTATCAGAAAAGCTGGCATTTTCAGAACACCAGACTGAATGCATGATAAGACAATAAATTGCCTTAAAAATGGTTAAAACATCTGGGTCCAGTGAAGCCATTAGGACTTTTTACCCTAATTTCAATGGGCACAAGAAACATACCTTTGCATTTTGCCATGGTGCCTGTCATGGTCAGGTAGTTTATTTCACACTTACCATTTCTGTGCTGATAGCATTCTCCTCCTCTGTTTGTGCATGATCTGGGCTGAACCCCTGTGTTGTCTTGCTTTTGTTTTCTAGTCCATTCTTTTCAGCAAAGTCCCTCACTGAATGGGAGATCCTTTCCTTCTGTCCTCATTACTCTGTAAGACAAGCTTTTCCTCACCCTAACAGAAACTTTAGAGTTCAGCCTCTACAATGTCTTTTGATACATATATATCTGTGTTTATATATCTATCTCTCTCTATATATAGACACCCATCTCCATGATAATTTTATTTTGGTCTTGTGAGTCTTCTGGCTGTGTACAGCCTTCTAAATGCTCCTCTTTCACAAGGCTTTGCTTAACTGCCAGTGCTCTCACAGGGCCCTTAGTGCATTGTATCCCATCCCTTAATGATCCTCTCATTGTTTTGACTAATAAGCAGTTACATGAAAACATTGGGCCAGGATATTTAGAGGAAAAAAATCATGCAGACCCTGCAAATTTAGCAGCAGACACTTGATCTTTGCTGACTAGCTTGTAGATGCCGTTGCCAGCAATGTCTTCTCCAAAGCATACTCCTGTCTTGAAATATAATGTCTTCACCAATTTTCAACATGAGAGGAACCAAAATTAGTTAGTACTGGAGTGGATGACCTCCAAGTACTGCTGGTGCTGCTAGATGGAAAGTAGATGGCCTTACTGTTGACACAGAAGAGCAAGCTCATTTGTAGCCCAGCATGATCCCAAAATATGTCCAAAATATTATTTATGACTAAAAGTTATAAACTCAACTAAAGGCAGATTTTGTTGTTTACTTATCCAAGTCATAAAATATACAGGCACAGCAAATATAAACAACAGCAAAACAAGCTGAGCAAGGGCATGCTTTCAGCTAGCTTAATCATCTCAGAACTCTAAATATTATCTCACGACAGATGCCTGCTGGAGTCCATGAAGGACTACACCAAATCCTCTTCCCTGTTCCACACAGACCACCCCTATCGAGGACACTTCCATCCAAATACATTATCGCATATCCTGTCTTGAAAAAGAAAAATTCATTTACTTATTGCCATTTGGTGAGTCTTATGCTGGAAAAAGGCCTATTGCCTACCTTCCTCTGGACCAGCTTTTGCAGATGGATTGCTGTCTTCCAGGGTCTTTGAAGGAACAGTCAAGAATATCTCCCTTCCTTACTGTGCTGGTCTGGGTGAGTTTCTCTAGTCTAGTTTTTATACCCTTTTCGTCACTAAATTCTAAACATTCTCCAGTGGTATATTTAGTGATACAAGCAGTATATGTTGCATATATTGTGGGTTCCTGCTCATTCTCATTTACTCTTCTTCTTCTCCATACTGCTTTGGAAGCATTACATGCTTCTTTCAATGCATGCCTCTCTCCATACAGCACCACTAAGTATCCTGCTGCATATTGGAGACTGGCTCCAGAAAAGTATATAAAATTACAGAATAACATAAGAACGGTCACAAAAGGTGTAAGTAGAACATACAATGTACCTACTTGCCCACGCAAGGTCAATATATTCACCATGACAGACACATGAATATCTGGCTTTAAAATCCTCTAGTGATGTGGGATTCTACAACCTCTCCTGACAATATAGTCCTTTCCTATACTGTGTTTTTTCTCCTAATATATAACAAAATTGTCCTTCACTGCAAGTTATACCAGTTATTTCTTGTTCTTTGCATCATGGCTGTGAAGAACAGATTATTCCACTCTCCTGTATTTTAAGGACTTAAAAATGAAACATTTCTTTTTGAAGCCCCCTGACTACATGAGCTAGATTCAGCATATCTGGAATGATTTAATTGAGAGAATTAATGTCTTGTGACTTACTTGATCAATCTGAACCAATCAACCTATTTCAAACCAGGCCGACAAAAACATTTCCAGAACTTGCAGACAAACTTTAGTTTGGACAGAAATGGCATCGTAAAAATATCAGAAGTTTGCAAAATGAATACATTTTTATAGCTACTTTGTGAATTTGGAAAAAGTGAGGCTTAGCTGAGAAAAGTCTAGTATTTGTCTTTTCTCCCACTTCTCATTTCATTTAGCCAGAAAATGAACTCAGTGTTCAACAAAAGTATGTTTTATACCAAATAATATTTAAAGTAATTATTTAACATCTGTTAAATAAAGATTAATAATTAAGCAGCCTGAAATGCAATCACTATTATAGTTTACAGATAAGGGAAAAGAATTTCAAAAGATCTTAAGTAAACTACAAAAACATGGGCTAATCTTCTGAACAAATGAAAATTCATAATCTTACTTAGGCCATGGTCTGCTGATAATGTATTCATAATTAAAGTACTGTGTGATTTATGAAAGTCAAAAAGGAAATTACTCTAAAACATCTACACTGAATGCTTATAACTAGCTCCCGGTCTCCCAAAGGACTGGACTTTAACCATCATCAAAGCTCAGCCAAGAAGATCTTTGACGTGTTTTGCAAAATGTTTGCTTAACTTCTTCAACTTCATCATTTAAATGTGCTTGGCTCAGTCAGATAACTGGCATACAAGGTTATGCAAGACTTGTAATTACAGTATGAATCCTTATAAGATATTTTGTAACAAATGGAGGAGTCTATTTTTATTCTATTTTCATGTTTTAGAGGGAAATGTTCTGAAGAATTAATTACTATTAACATTTGAAACAGAACAATAGTACATGTAATTAAGATTTCTTTTCATTTTTTAAATTTTAGAATATTTTGGTCTGTGTTCTACTTATTGAAAGATCTATTCAACATATGAATACTAGTCCAACTTTCATGTGAGTTTTAGGCAATGATAAAAATAAAAAGTATTTCACATAGAAACAAAGTTCCAGAGTTGTTTTAATTTTAAAATCTTCAAAATAGATCACTTTTACCATTTTTTTAAAATGCAAGAGTTGTTTAAATTTGCCACATTAAAACCTATTAAGATCATTTTGATGTAATATATAGGATATTGTGTTAAAGAAATTCATAAATCAGCATATGAAATCTTAAGCACAGAATATGAAATCTTAATCTGTTCCTGAGTTTTCTTGAGTCATGATAACTCAGACTCAGAAGAAAACCTGAAGGGATAAAATGTGGTAATATAAGGTAAAAGTCTACTGCCAAGAATAAGAAAAAAAGCAACTTCCAATTGTGAATACAAGTTGTTCTCAACTTGATGATCCTGTTTTAATTATAAAATTTCTGATAGAAAACTGAGAATAAACTATGTTGTTGGTATTGAAGCGCAAGATATTATTCAAAGCTTATGTCAATGTAAGCCCCTGTGATTCATGCATATTCACCCTTAGAAGGTGCAGAAGACACCCATTGTCTGCAGGTGGAGATGCAGGTAGCAGAGCTGATTCACAACACTGGCAGCATTAATCTTAGCCTGAGAGCTGGAACTGATTTTATGAATGAAAAAATAACAGTGACCTTGGCAAAAAAAAAAAAAAAGGATTTCATGATATTTCCTGAATTAAAAAAAAAAAAAAAAGTCATCCTCCACTGTCTTTTTGCGCTTATTGGTAAGTGCAGGTACACATTTTAAAGGCTACTTAACTGCTGGCAGTGATACAGCTGGGATCTGAAAAGATTGCACTTTTATACTTCATGAGTACGGTGAACACACAGGATTCACAAATTACTAGTATTTGCAGTCTTTGTGATCTTCACAACACTATTGGGAAAATGGAGTGCTAACAAATAAATGCATTTGAAAATTAACAAAAGGTTTTGTTTGATCATAAAAGCCTACATTGAATGAGATTCTAATTCATCTTTCCTTTTAAAAGCTGTAAATACCAGATTGATGGCTCTGCTCTGTGGTCTGCAAGTGACTTTCAGCCAGGACCTGGAGACAGGGGGCTGCAGAGCCCAGCTGCAGCTGAGAAGCGGCTGGGAGGACCAGCTCTCCCTAATTGTCCTCTCCCATTGTGAAGTGAGATAAGAGAAGGTGAGACTGTGGTTCTGCAAATGCAAATGCAGAGCCCTGCAGGCAGAACTTCATTAGCTGCAACCTCAGAGCCTGTTGATGGTACTCACAAGCCACTTCCATGCTGCAGTCAAAAAATGATCACAGTATTGCATCAACATATCCAAAAAAACTGCTCACATGTTGATCGAAGCCTGGCAGTATCAGACCAGGCTATCTATACACTGGTGGGTGTAAGATGTGGGGGCAGGAGGTAACATGAAGAAGCTAAAGGAAGCAGCGTTCCACACAATCCCCATCCCTCCAAAGAGCAGCTCCAGGAACTGCCTGGAATTTGGGTGAAAAGACAAGAAGGTGTCTGTTGGTGGAATCATCACTGTCTGTATGACAGTTGCACCTGCAGGATCAGAATGCCCCAGATTTGAAAACAGAAAAATTCTAATGAATTTCAAGGAAGTTATGGCATTTCTCACTTTAAGGGATCAAGATCCTTCTTGGAATAGAGTATATGAGTCCAGGGAAGGGTTTTATTTGGCCTGCAGTCATGTTATTTTGTCATATATCCTAGCTTACCAACAATTTAACCTGGTTCACCAGATTCAACCAAATTTGTCAGCAGCACAGACAATTCATACATACTAAGCTCCTAAAAGATTTGGGAAATCCACTACTGAAGAAAAGACTGCACATTAGCAGCCCAACTCTCAGAGAAGCTGCTGTGCCTGCTCAGGGACACTGCTAGACACCAGAGAATCCATTCAGAAAGATTCCCCCATAAAACAAGGCATATTCTGGTCTTCATGGGAAGTATTTACATTTTGTTTTCATTTGCTGGTTGCTTGCTCAGGGTCTTTTGAGGGAGCTGGATGCTTACATTGTTTATCACTTATGGTGAAATACTTTTTCTGAGTACAAGACCTTGAAGAAATGTCCCAGATTTTATTGGAAACAACTTTCTGGACTGTTGTAGAATTATCACATCCAGTTGACTGGTATTATTTTGTCACCAAGCCACACATACTTTGTCCACCAACAAGCATGTCTGTTTTGAGCAAATGAGAAACAACACTTTGTTTTAAGGAAAACAAAGGAGAAAGCCCATATTCCTCTGTATACCATATATTCTCTTGTAAGTGCTCTCAGATACAGAGTTTTTTAAAAAAATTCATACAGGTTGCACTTACTGCTCTTAATAATGCATTTTTTTTTCCTTTTAAGCTCATGAAACTCTACATGCAGAACTAAAATCACATTGAACCACAGCCTTATGAGAAATAACACGCAGTAGGTTTCTATAATCTCTTCAACTGTATTTATGTAAGACAATTATTCTTTCCACTTCTACAGTTGAGTTAGAAAATGCGATTATATAAGTTTCAGAAGACTGAAAACAAGGATTTGAAGACCGAAAACAAGGATTTGAAGACCAAGAATTAGACCATTTCATAAGAAAAGATTCCTGAGGGATGCATGTTCTGCTGAACATCTGTGTACATTTCTTACGCAAACAATGTATATGGAGCCTTTTGTCAAGTTTTTCAGTCCTTCTGCAATTCTTACGATTTCTCAAAAGGTAAACTTTTTCCAAAGGAAGTAGTTGAGTTGCAACAAACTTAGTCAGTGAGATCAAGTTGTGAAGTCAGATAGTAGCTAATACATACTGAATGATGAAATCTCTTTCTGTTATTTCTACTTTGCTGTGATGTCTTTTTGGATGAGACTGTGAAAAAAATCTGAAATGTAGATTTCATTCTATGCACTATGTTATAAATACCAACACATTGCAAGATCATATTATTTGAATTACTAAGCTCTAAACATACAAATTTGTCATGCATTTTGAAAGAAATACAAGTAGTTATTTATCACCAAAAGTGTCTCTCCATTACCTTCATTTCCATCTTTCCTGATGTTAGTGTTAGTCTAGTAACCAATTGATACACAAAGGTAACTTCTAACAGCTTGAAACCAGCTTACGAGCTTTTCCTGTGCAGAAAATATACCAGACTGTGCATTGTCAACTTATGGGAACATAGTATTTCAATATTTTTGTGTAATTAAATTGATGATGTATTTCCTTTAATTGTGTAATTTTGAAAATCTCTTGGAAAATGAGGAAAAATAAATCATATTATTGTTTCTCTTTTTAGGCCCAGGATGTTCCTTCTAAAGCACATCTTGTTGTGTTGTGCAATTTATAAAAAAGAGCAACTTGCTGGAAACAATATTCTTTCTCATTTTGCACCATGCACATACAAGCTGGTGTTTCACAAAATCAACAGGCTGCAAATGGTAACAGAGTGTCAAAGTTTAAATAATTCCATTTTTGTCACAACACACATTTTCAAGTATTGTTCATATCGTTTTCCTGGTGTCTTGAAAAGAATTATACAGGCTTCAATTCTTCCATTGTAGTAGAGTGGGGTGTTCATAGGAAAAAACAGACCCTTTGCAACCAGATCTGAGGTCTCCTTCCAGCTTGAAGAATTACTGGGAACACAAGAAGCTTTTTTCCTGCCATGATGCTCCGTTTTAGCTCTTTGCAAGTCCCACACAATATATACGTCTGTCACAAGGACGCGATCTACAAGCGTGACCTTAGATAAGAACACAATGTGCCCCTGTTGCTGCCATAATGCTGGAGTTTGGGCATTTATGGGATCCTGGGGTGCATTAAAAGGAGTGTGGCCAGCAGGTCAAGGGAGGTGATCCTCCCCCTCTACTCTGCCCTGGTGACACCGTATCTGGAATATTGTGTCCAGTTCTGGGCCCCTCAGTTCAAGATGGACAGGGAACTGCTTGAGAGAGTCCAGCGCAAAGCCACAAAGATGATTAAGGGAGTGGAGCATCTCCCTTACGAGGAGAGGCTGAGGGAGATGGGTCTCTTTAGCTTGGAGAAGAGGAGACTGAGGGGTGACCTCACTAATGTATATAAATACGTAAGGGCGGACTATCAGGAGGATGGAGCCAGGCTCTTCTCAGTGACATCCAACGATAAGACAAGGGGCAATGGGTGCAAGCTGGAACATAGGAGGTTCCACTTCAATATGAGAAGAAACTTCTTCACAGTGAGGGTGACGGAGCACTGGAACAGGCTACCCAGAGAGGTTGTGGAGTCTCCTTCTCTGGAGACGTTCAAAACCCGCCTGGATGCGTTCCTGTGTGACCTGATCCAGGTGTCCCTGCTCCGGCAGGGGGATTGGACTAGAGGATCTTTGAAGGTCCCTTCCAATCCCTAACGTTCTGTGATTCTGTGATTCTGTGATTTCTTGACAACCAAAGTTTCAGCAGGCAGGGAGGGGGTTCCCCTTGAATGTTTTGCTGGAATCATTTTTACACTCCATTTCACTTCATGCTTTCTTACATCTAACAGTCTACTATGAACAACTAATTCACTTCTGTGTAGACCATACCATAAAAGCCACATAGTAATTTTTGCTGGTTTTACTGATACATGTAAAATCATCTCCAATTTCCTTCTGGAAATGCAGACAATTTCTTTCAGGACCTTCACGTCAACTCACTGACAAAACATTCTGACCTGAAGTGTGACTCTGATGTTACATCCATAGCAGGTATTTCAACCAACTAAAATCCTTAAGAAACGCTTAGATGCAAACTTCAGTCATCATCACTGCTCCTGCTCTTTTCTTACAGTCTCCTGTGGTGTGTGGGCTCAGAGTCCGTGACCCAAGCAGAGGTTTGTAGCCATTGAGATAAATGTATGGATAAATATTAAAGTCCTGAGTATAGAGGGAAATCAAGCTACAACCATTTTAGGCAGAATTATTCTGGAAATGTATTTCAAGCTTATCTTTTCACATGCTGGAGGCAGTTGCACTAATGTCTGTATACAGTATGTAAAGAAATCTACTATTTTTTGGTTTTAAAGTATCCCACAACATTGATTTATGCATGCCAGTATTTACAAATTGTTAAAAAACAATTACTTATCTTCTCTTTGAAAAAAAGGACTTACCTTACTGGTGAGTTCTCCAGTAACTGAATTATTTCTTCATACTCTTCTTTGACTCCATCTCATTCTTCCTCACAGATCTTTGCACTGTGGCCATCAAAATAAGGTTCCAGTGCACATTGCACCAAATCTGAGGAGCAGCTGATGATGTCTGAATGCTTCCCTTTTTTATACTCACATATCACGTTCACCTTTGTATCCATTACTCTACATTTTTATTACTCTACATTTTTTCAGCTAATTGTTCAGCATGTCTTTTCATCCCTTTTAAAGATATGACCTTCTTTTTCACAATATTAAAATACATGTAATTTAACAGTGCTCAGATCATCTAGATATCACAGAATCACAGAATGTTAGGGATTGGAAGGGACCTTGAAAGATCATCTAGTCCAATCCCCCTGCCGGAGCAGGGACACCTGGATCAGGTCACACAGGAACGCATCCAGGCGGGTTTTGAACGTCTCCAGAGAAGGAGACTCCACAACCTCTCTGGGCAGCCTGTTCCAGTGCTCCGTCACCCTCACTGTGAAGAAGTTTCTTCTCATATTGAAGTGGACCCTCCTATGTTCCAGCTTGCACCCATTGCCCCTTGTCTTATCGTTGGATGTCAAGGAGAAGAGCCTGATATTCTGTCCATGAGTTTCTGTCACTGTATATACTTTAATAAACATTTGTAGGATTTTATATTTCCATTCTTGTCATTCTTAAAAATATGAAGCAACAAAGAAATGATTCCTAAGGGAGCCACAAGAAACACACCTGCTTGATAATCACTTTGCTTAAATTTATTCGGGTCTACTGGTTAGGCAGATTACATCTATATAGTATATGTTATGTTGATTCCATTCCCTTTCCGTCTCTTAATGAAAGAACATAATCAATAAAAACTGAAATATATAACACTGACCTTTTTCTCTTATCATCAATGTAATATGCTGCTGTAATATTATTGCTACATCGAAGTGTTTCAACATCTATTTTCATACGCAAATGCTGTTTGTCTTTAATTAAATTCTTTAAATTTATTATGAATCAGGTTGACTAATGCATATTCTGTGCTTTTGTCTGAAATCAACACCTGCCTGACAATCCTATAATCAGGAAGATCATCATATTTATTCTTTTCACATACAGGCTTGGCACTAGCTTTCTTCCAACTGTCTGGCATTTCCAAGGTCTTCAAACACTCACTAAAAGTGAATGCTATTGATTCTAAAATCTTCCCTGCGCAGCTCTTTCAAAACTCTCAAATGCAAAAAGAAAAAAGGAAAAAAAAAAAAGGATTTAATGCTGATAGCTCTTTAAGAACTTTGATTATTACTAGAGAATATTTTTTTTTATAGAATAGAATAGAATAGAACAGAATAGTTCAATAGAACAGAATAGTTCACTTGGAAGGGACTATCAAAAGATCATCAAGTCCAACTGCCTGACCATGTCAGGGCTAACCAAAAGTTAAAGCATATTTTCAGGGCATTATCCAAATGCCTCTTGAACACTGACAGGCATGGGGCACTAACCACCTCTCTAGGAAGCCTGTTCCAGTGTTTCACCACCCTCACAGTAAAGAAATCTTTACTAAAGTCCAGTCTGAACCTCCCTTGGTGCAGTTTTGTGCTGTTCCCTCGTACGCTGTCATCAGGGAGTAGACCAGCACCTCCCTCTCCACTTCCCCTGCCCAGGAAGTTGCAGAGAGCAATGAGTTCGCCTTTCAGCCTCCTTTGCTCCAGACTGGACAACCCAAGCGTCCTTGGCCTCTCCTCATAGGACATGCCTTCCAGCTCTCATACCAGCTTTGTTGCCCTCCTCTGGACACATTCAAGTACCTTAGCTGCCTTTTTATATTGTCGAGCCCAGAACTGCATATAATATTGAAGGTGAGGCTGCATCAATGCTAAATATAGTGGGAGAGTCACCTCTTGTGACTGGTTGGCTGTGCTGTGTTTAATGCACTCCAAAATGCGGTTTGCCCTCTTGGCTGCCAGGGCACGCTGNTGGCATTTACCTTTGTTGAACTTCATGCTGTCGATGATTGCCCAGTGCTCCAATGTATGTAGATCCTTCTGCAAGGCCTCTCGGCCCTCCGGAGAGTCAACAGCCCCTCCCAGTTAAGTATTATTATATATATGTATATATATATATATATTTTTTTTTTTTTTGCGTTGCTATTTACTTTCCTAATAATGGATCAATAACACCATTCATTTTCTTTTTGTTTCTCAGAAAGCCCTTTCTTCATATTGTCCTTAACACTACCCACCAGATTTCCTCTTCACAGTGTCAATTTTCTCCAGCTTCCAACATAATATATATATATATATAAATCATTATTAATGGATTTGTTGCTACACCTGTTATAGATATAGGTATTGTTACTGCTACTTTCATTGCTAAGCATTTTGGTTCATTTAAACAAGCTTCCTCTTTTTTCCAGTTGTGGGATTATACTGTTTGGAGTTTGAAGTAAACAGTTTTTAATTACCATTCACATTTTTCTGATTAAATTTTTCCTCCCAGATGATTTGATTTGTAATTGTTTTCAGCTTTTTGAAACTGATCCTTTTAAAGCAAAGCGTATGCGCGCACACACACGCATGTAGACATTAACACATGCATGTCTGTGTGAGCATTTCAGAGTGCGTGCGGGTGTGTTTGTGTATGTGTATTGTACAGCCTTACACAGATGGTTAGGATTTTATTATGTTTATACAAAGCAGCTATAATCAAGTCACAAACACTTGAGCTGAACCACAAGTACTGAGAAATTCCTCTCCTAAGTTGATGCCTAACACAGAGCTGCCTCACGCTGTCTGCAACACTCTGACTTAGGCAACCGACATGTATACTGTTCTGCAATGCTCAGGACATTCAGTACTGGCAGCGTGCAGCCACCAGCCAGCACTTCTCAGCCTTCTGAAGTCCCCCACAAGAAACCCTTCATTCTTTCTTCATGCACTGAAGATGGGTATTGCTTATTCAGTTTGGTGATAGCGACCAATACTGTTGTATGTGCTCGCCCTGGTGTCACACCAATCCGTAAGCAGTCAAAAGTATGTCTGCAGTCAGCGACCCAGAAATAAAGTTGCGTTGTTTTTTTACAATTAGTGACATTAACCCCCTTTCTCCCACCCAATTATACTCTGAAACTTTTGTTTGTTGCCTAAATCCTTGATGTTGCTGTGTGGAACAGTGTGAAAACTTGAAATGAGTATTCATTAACCTTAATTCATGACATAGGTCATAATATGTAAGTAGTGTAAGACAATATTAGAAATAATTGAAGATCACAATATAGATAGCAGCATAGCAGAACATAAATGCAAACTACAGATTTCTCCATTATTGAATTATAATCACATTAATACTAAGTAAGATGACCAGAAAATATTGAAGATACAGAAGTTGAAATAAGCAGGGGATTTCCATGAGCAGAGATTGAAAAGTCAATCTGACCAAACCTGACCAAAAGCTACACACTCCATGGTATCAGATAGAATAATTTTGTATTAAAAATTAGAAATAAATACATCTGCATTATGCTGATAAGGGTAATATAGCATTAGTGGTATCTGATTTTCCTATATACAGAGGGATACAAGTTTTTATCTTTGATGAACTAGAAAGAAGGGTTGGGTTCATTACGACTGTTTATTTTTGCATAGTTTCTATGTCTATACATAAGGGAGCCTCAGCAGTTACCCAAGATCTGCTTTCACAGGAAGGAAGGATTCAGTGTCATTTTAGGCACTGAATTGTGTCCTACTGGCCTCCATCTGCCTCTGCAGAAGGGAACAGAATTTCCGTAAATCCTGAGACTTTTCTCCCAGCTCCACTCAGGTATCTTGGATATTTTGAGGCATCTCAAACGTCCCTGGGTGCCTACATTTAGGGAATAGAATCCCACTCACAGCCTCTAACTTTGGGTTGGGTAGGCAGGGTTTCTTTCTTAACAGGTTGGCCATCTGCTATGAATTTTCAAGGTAAACTGTTTCACATTGAAACATTTATTCTCTTTTTTAGTTGTAGTCACTCTCCTTTGTTACTAATCTGATCGTGTGTTTTATACATTTCATATTAGTGCCATATATGAATTCATGTCTTACCTATATTGTACTGATCTTCATTTTCTTATCAATTTTTGGGTTTCAGATTTAAGGTAAAACTCTGATCTTAGTGTTTCTGAGGCAAAAGTATACATCATTCCCAGGTCAGGTCTGGAGGTGGGTGTGTCAGCATTTCTAGCAAAGTTTGGAAGTGGGTTGGACAAGACAAAATATTCAACTCTCCATCTCATGCAATAGCAGCATCTCCACGCTGTCTACACTGAGACCTGACAACCTGTGAGTACGTTCAGCCATGTCTCTTTCTTCCAGAGTCTTTTCTGATTGTGCTCAGACCGTGCTCAGCTTTTTCCTGGAGCTATGCAGAATACTGCCTGATCCTGATTTTTAGCATTTCATAAAGCTAATTTCTGATATCTGTCTTATTTGGTTGCCTGGTCATCAGTTATTCTTTCTTGAATAATAATAAATAATGAGTAATGATGAATAAAGATAATAATAAGTGATAAATTCTCTGAAATATCACAGCCTTTTTAATGCCTAATTGTCAAAATAGTTTCCAACCCTGATTATCCTCTGCATTATAACTAGTACTGGTCCTCCCAAAACAGAAATCTTTTCATTCTGCAAACCAAGCAAGGGAATTGAGGACCACAATTGCTCATCAGAGTAACCACATACATGTCAGATGTGCTTTTAGCTCACTGTGATTTTGAACTAAAATGTTTATTTTAAGACCATATTTTTATAGATGTTAGTTTGTTCAGAGGTAAATGTAGCCATGTTAAATGTACATTTGCAGCATAATCTTGGTGAAGGGCCAGGTAAGAATCAGTAGACTCATTGAAATGTGTTGTCTTGGGATCACTCAATAGTCATCAGAAAAAGATGAAGGAATCTCCAGGGAGGTTTAATTCCACTCATTTCAGGATGGAATTAAACAACTTTCTGACGTGTCTATTTCCCTACAGGGAACATGTAGCTGTGGATGTCAGGCACTCAGCATTTGGACAGCTGAAGTTAAGTGGAAAGAATCCCACCCTAAACATTAAAGACAGGAATCCCCTTTTCTACGTCATTATAAATGACCACAAAGGAAAATTATGTCTAGCTTCTGCCTTTGTTAAGAGCTTGATTTACAACAGCCTTTAGGATATTATCTACTGATTATGCTGAGAGACTAATCAAGTAAAGTTTCTTAACTAAATTTATGGTATACCATATCACATCTCCAGTGTTACGGCTATGAAGAAGACTATGCCTTAATCTTCTCTTTGAGCATAGTTTTCTTTTGGGCTCTTCTGATGTTCTAATGTTTATAAAACCAAGTAGTAAAACAGGATGTATTTACCATAATGAATACATAGCAGCTCACACAGTGGTTAAAATTACTGTTCTTATTAACTATATCAAAGATCAAGATATTACATTTGAGCGTTCAGATGCAATGTCAACAGGCACAGTATAGGATCTGAAATGGACCTGTGTTGGCATACACTGATGTCTTGAACCATAATTAGAGCTTTTGGGAGCTGCTGATACAGCAGAGCTTGTCACCAATAGTAGTAACTGTGAGCTGGAATCAGCATGGGGAACTACCACACCTTTTACATACTCACACAATCACAGAATGGTTGAGGCTGGAAGGGATCTTTGGAGCTCATCTGGTTCAACCCACCTGCTCAAGCAGGGACACCCAGAGCAGGTTGCCCAGGACCAGTCCAGGCAGCTTTTCTTGGAAGCAAAACTGTCTGAGTGCTCCCAATCCCTGAAGCTGAGCTTTATCAGAACACAAAGCATTAAACTAGGAAAAGATGTTAAATGGTAAAAAAAGTTCAAAATAAATCTCACCTGAAACCCATCATTGCCTGACATGGCAAGTTCTTTTCTCCCATCTTGCTCTCTGACTTCAGCATTTCCCTGGTTCAAATGAACCACGCTTCTTTCTTTGGGAAAGACTCCTTCTTCCTTAAACTTTGCTGTGGATTTATTCCCATCTCCTCTGTAGTCACCTCTGTGCCCTAGATATATAGGCTTGCCTGCCCCATCATATACAGCAGAATGTCTCCCAGCAAGCATTCTCACTGCCCTCCAGGGAAGCCTGACTTTGCTCTCCCTCTGGGAGGTCTCACCTGCCTCAGCTTGCAGCTGCCTGACCAGAGCAAAGAGGTTGCCTTCCTACCAGAGGAAAATGTTAACATTGGGGATAAAACAAGGAGTACTAACAAGTTGTGAAATTCAACTGTTGCCACACTGTGCCTCAGATCCCATAGGATGCTCTCAGCGGTGTCTGTTTTACATGAGCAGAATTTGTACCTGCATTTCTACATTATGCCGTTCATAATGTAATGCTCCTCTCTTGCTAAACACCAGCTTGCTCCTCATCTTCTCAGAAGGGCAGGTCAGCACTATATATGATGCAAAGATTGAAACTGGCTGCAGAATGACAGGTTATGTGCCTAGACCTAAACATCTGTACCTGCAAGCCTCTTTGCTTGCCTTTCTCTGTAAGCCTTTCTCTGCTTCATCTCCCAAGGGTGCCTTAGACGTTACTTCTTGTTGTATGCCAGCTACTATCTGTCTCTCCAAAGTGCTTCTTCCCATAAGTTGATCAGGTAAGGAGAGCTACTGTGTTCTAGAGTGACCTTCTGCTTGAAGGGCTGCTCAGAATTTCAGAAAGTCAATAAAAACACAGTGAATTTGATGAATTTTTAATCAAATCATGCATTTCTGCTTGTTTTCTAGAGAGCACTACATTACAAATGCATGGAACAAATGACTGCTCCAACTGTGCTTCATCCTAGTCTTTAAGAATATTTGAACAGGTACAGAAATGGATACACTTTTCACTGGTCTAAATTGAAGGGTAATATTAGTCACGTTTTTACCATTGAACTACTCTGTGATCTTGTGCAATTCATTTCACACTCTGAACTCGTTTCCAACCTTTTCTTTCTTTCTTATTTTTTTCTGCTTATGTAGAGATCTGGGTTTTGATTTATGTTTGAGCAATGCTTGGTACATTTTGGCCCTGATGTTGGGTGGGGCTCCTACAAGCTACTGGAATATTGTCATCCTCATGGTCCTCAGCCATGCAGGATGGTTTCTGACCTCATGTCCCACAATACATTTGAAAGTCAATGTGGACTCTGAAAGGAGTTAGACATTACCCTGACATACATGAACATTACTTGCCCAGAAATTTCTGGGAGTTTTGTGTACATCTGAGGGCAGAATTTGGGCCGTAAAGTTTAAGTACAAGCATCTGGGCACAATTTTCTCCAGTGAGCAGGATTCCAAGTTTCTGTAACATCTGCTGTGGGAACTATAAGTACTTTATATTAATGTTTTACACTGTGTTAGCTATAATCGCCTTCTTTATGGGAAAAATTTAGTCATCTCCACCTGGTGATTCCAGTGATGTGGACACCTGTCTGCAAGGAATTGGACTGAGACCATAAATGCATTTCACACAAGCAATTGAAGGGCTATGAGATGGTAATGGCCTTAGGTTATAATTTTCAAGTAACCCATGCACGCTGTTTTTTTTTTCTTTCTTTCTTTTTCCAGCAGAATATCATTTTCAGATAAGCTCCAATTTCTCTGTAGGGATTCGGCTAGTTCTATCACTTCATATTTTGGTAAACTATTGGGCTAGGAGATAACAAATGCACTGACACATAGGAAAGGAAAGAATCTTTTAGCAGTGCTGTTTGTACCTAACCCCCACAGAAACCAGAACAACACTGTAGAACCTATTATTGTTCTTTTAATTTATTTCCTACTTACATATGTAAGTATATCGTTACTTAAAGTGTTTTAATGTTTTCCAACAACTTCTTTTATCTGTTCTTTTATCTGTTTATGGTTTCTTGTTGTTTGTTGTCAATCTCATTTATGTATATGGTTGAGGCTGTGGAGGTAGAAAATTAGGAGGGCCAAAGCCCAGCTTGAGTTCAATCTGGCTACTGCTGTTAAGGACAATAAAACATGTTTTTATAAATACATAAACAAGAAAAGGAGGACTAAGGAGAATCTCCATCCGTTATTGGATATGGGGGGAAACAGTGACATGAGATGAGCAAAAGCCTGAGGTACTTAATGCCTTCTTTGCCTCAGTCTTTATCAGCAAGACCAGTTGTTCTGTGGGTACCCGGCCCCCTGAGCTGGTAGACAGGGACAGGGAGCAGAGTGTAGCCCTCATAATCCATGAGGAGATGATTAGTGACCTGCTACAGCACTTAGATGTACGCAAGTCTATGGGGCTGGATGGGATCCACCCAAGGGTACTGAGAGAGCTGGCGGAAGTGCTGACCAAGCCACTTTCCATCATTTATCAGCAGTCCTGGCTATCAGGGGAGGTCCCAGTCGACTGCCGGCTAGCAAACATGACGCCCATCTACAAGAAGGGCC
>VXAA01005069.1:427510-469267 GCA_013399115.1 Anseranas semipalmata | reverse complement strand
CACTTTTTTTCAAAGCAAATGTCCCCCTCCTTCATATGGTCTATCTGAACATATGAAATAAAGAAGGAGCTTGAACAAGCCTTTCCGAAAAAATGTTTTATAACAGCCAGATCAGCCAGTATTTACAAAGCAGTAAAATGAAAGATATATATCTGGAACAGAACGGGGCTTAGAGACTTATTTCTCACGGTCCAACAAACAAAAACCAGGTAACAACTTACAGTTACTACTGACAGGCTACATTTGAACCAGTGATCCAAAGGAGAAAGTTCTTCAGGCAATTGCTGCTTGTCTCCTGAATTATGCAGCCTGATTTGATCACTGAAATAAGCTGCTTGTTCTCCCTGTGTAAGTCAAAGTTCTACAAAATCTAGATGAGTCTTAATTGTTGTATACAGTCATGGACATGCTGCTTAGTTCCTTGAAATGTGTATTGCCCCTAATGTACAGGAAAAATCTACTTGTCTTTAATTCTCTTTAGCAAATAAGTGTTTAGGACATATAAAGTTTGCTCCCTGTCTTTCATCCCCTTTTGCTCATCACCTGTTTCCCTACTGCTAGTTTCCTAGTTCTTCCTGCTCTCACAACTTTCTCACTCATTTTGTTTTATCCTCATTTTAGCTTATATATGACTTCTTGCTATTTGTTTTCCCTTTCTCATAAAATTATATCCTGGTTGCTTTGCTGTTTTCTCTCTTGCATCTTGGAAATTCATCCCTCACTGTTACCTGGCAGTTCTGGTCTCAATTCTGCCTCTGATCTCTTCACACAGTTTCTGTTTCCTATCTTTCTCCTGATTACTTAGCAACACCTTCAATTAAGCTGGCTCATGTCCTAGCTTCCTTTTATGAGCATCTGGGAACAAGCTGAAGAGGTAATGGCATATAACCAGGCATTTTCAGCATAACAGTCACAAATGCTAGGTTTCTGGGACATCTTCTGGATGGGTCGTACATAAAAAGTAGTTTGTTCATGTGCACGAAACTCAATTTGCTTACGTGCCATACCTGAATCTTCTGCAGTGTTAAGTAGTGCCTGAGTTTGAGTAGATTGGTATGTAAAGCATAAATGCACTATAGTTATTATTCAATCTGCTCTAACACATGGCTACCTGTCTGTCCTTAGACTGGTTTTCTCAATAAAAGGGACCTATAAGACACTGGTCCTGGTGAACATTACTATTAATTAATTAACTAATCAGTCCTGTTTCACAATGTATATATGGCCCATAGAATGCATCAAATAAACTTAAACCTTATTTCCTAAGAAAACCCTCTCACTGCAGCAAAGCTAACAGCTCATCAAACTAATAGTACAGAAATTTGATTCAAACAGTTGGACAAATGCTGAAAGAAAATTCATTACAAATGTGAGCTTAAATTAATAAATACAAGATTGCAAGAATGCGCTGGAAACATTTTGCTATTGATTTCTGGCAATAGGATTTCATCCTTCTTTAGGTGTTACATGTTTGCACAGCATGATAACATTTAAGCATCTTCAGTTATGAACGGCAATGACAATTTGTCTAGAGGGCATGAAGGACTGTCTGGGTCACATCTCTTCTAAAACTAAAGAATGGTATCTGTGGGTTTCTGTTGATTAGTTATGGCTTTAATGATTTGTTTATTCCAATGGATTTATTATTATTATTATTTTACTGTATTTTGAGCATCATGACTCATTCCTGCTTGTGGTAGAATGGAGTCTGTAATGAAAAAGGCTTTTTTTCACTTCTGAAATACAGTGAGATTGTAGATAAGCCACATTTTCTCTGCACAATCCCTCCTTTGTTAGACCCTTTGACAGTGAAATGTGTTTGTTTCCTTGTTCTTGTGCTCTACTTTGTCCTATGGGAACACAGCAAATGTAGAATTATGAAAAAAAATGAATTTTACCCCTTGAAAGAGCTACAGAGTGGTCTGTACATTGCTTTCATTGTAAGAACCAGTACCTTGAAATTAGGCAGCAGGGAGATAGTTGAGATGAACATGTCAGTTGCACCAGGAAAGCTAGCCATGGACATATTACTAAGTGAAATATATATGGCAAAACTGGCAGATCCATATTACTCTATCTTCTTACCACTGAAATGGGGTAGCCACATCCAGTCTACCTAATGGGAATGGACTCTGACCCATGCAAACTCCCTAACAATGTTCTGGGAATTGTTTAAAAGATCTATTTTGCCCAAATGTCTTTAACAGTTTAACCATACAGATGGTCAAGATCAAACTTCTAGGAATGGTCCCTGGCAGAAGAGGGAACAAGAAAACAGTTCCTGGTATAGCTTTAGCTTTGTTTGTACCAAACACGATGACAAAATCCTCATCTCAAATGAAGGCAAAAGTCAAAAAAAAAAATTGTGAGTGCTGTTAAATGTCAACGCAGGATGTCCTGTTTGGTTGTTTGTTTTAGGTTAGATGTTGGGTTTTTTCACTAACTTTGATACTAACTTTTTGCTGGTGTTTTGCTATTCCTTAGCATATCTATGAACCACCAGGACAGTTTTGGTTAGTATATGACAATTTAAGACATAAAGACACATATCAGACATGCCTAATGTTCATTGTCTAAAACTCAGACATATGGTCCCAATCAGTTTCTTAAATCCTGGGTAAACATCTTTGGAAGACAATCCCTTCTTAAGATAGTTATCTAAATTTGGTGTATGAACCATGCTATGGAGGTATCCACTGCTTTTGATTGGCCTCAGTGGGAGACTAAACAACAAGCCTAGATTAGCCATTTTTCTTTTACACAGCAAAGAGTTAGACAAGGTAAACTGTATTTTTAACTTAAGCTAGTCTTCTAGGCATCTCCAGAGGGCAATTAATCTCAGCTGTTGTAGGATAACTACATGAACGTACGGTAACTAAACTCTTGTCAGTGCTTTCAGCTGCACTGACTGTACATGCAACTAGCTGGCTAATTTGGGCTAGACTAGAGAGAAATCCCACCATAAATCACTATTCTGTTGTAGATGAAGAATTCCTCAACATCATCGTCTTGAATTTTAATGTTATGTGATCTCGGAGTTAAAAACCTGCAGAAATCATCCTCACACGAGAAATCATTTACGTACCCACCTCAATACTTATATATCCATTCAAGGTATCAGTGGATCTATCCTCCAACTTATAAATATCTTAGCCCTTCAAGAGAGAATAAGGACATGCCTTCTTTCTTGAATTAGAGAATATATAGCCATTTATTCAGAGATTCAGGCTTGGGCATCATTACTAAAACATTACTAAAAATCATGGTCACTTCCTACAGATTAAGTAGAGGCAGTGGACATAAGTAAGAGATGAGATAGTGGACAAAAGATGTGATGGCTAAAAATATGTATATCTGAGCTGTGGCTGTGAAGAGAGCATGTTTTTGACAACAGTCGTGCTTTTGTGTGTGGGGGGGGGTTTCTTGTTGTTGTTGGTGGTGGTGGTGTTTTTTTGTTTTTTGTTTTTTTTTGACTACTGATATTTTTAGAGTTCGCTATTTGTTTTGGCTTTGAGGACTTTGAACCAGAGAATCATAGAATCACTGCAGGTGGAAGTCACCAAGTCCAACCCTTCTGCTCAAAGCAGGGTCAGCTAGACCAGGATGTTTAGGACCATGTCTGACTGGGTTTTGAATATCCCCAGGAATGGAGACTGCACAAAGTCTCTGGGTAACCTGTTCTGTTGTTCAACCACCCATAGAACAAAAGTTTTTTTTTCTTATCTTTAAACAGAATTTCATGTGTTTCAATTTGTGCCCCTTTCCTCTTGTCCTGTCACTGGACACCAATGGAAAGAGCCTGGCACCATCTTAACTGCCCTCCATGAGGTATTTATACGCAGAGATAAGATCCTGCTGAGCCTTCTGTTCTCCAGGCTGAATAATCCCAGCTCTCTTAGCCTCTCCTCTTATGTCTGATGCTCCAGTCTTTTAATCATCTTCATGACCTTTTGCTGGAGTTGCTGTAGGATGTCCTTGTCTCTCTTTTACTGTTGACCTTCTAGTCTTTTTTGTCCCATTCATTTTGCTATGCTGAGGGACAGACCTTCTAGATGAATAGGCTGGAGACTTCTACTCCATCTAGTTAAAAAATCTGACTATTCCTCCAGATGTCCATCCTAAATAGTACCTTTTTGAACTTCCTAAATAAGTGCTTCTCTTCCACTGTTTATATCCTTCAAAAATTTGTACCTATCACCTAAGCTGGGTGGTGAAGCTGAACCTTGAAAGCAGGTGCTAGAATTCAATCAATTTAATCTATAATAAGCTTAAAGCCTCTGTATCCTTTCCTACTTTTGGATTCAATGTACTAAGACCTTCTAACAGCACATCTGTGATCTTAGTTGAACCAAACTCTTAACAAATGCAGCGTCATTCTTAATGCCTACTTGTGACTGATCAGTTAACCCATACAATGGAAAAAGGCTCAGAGCAGATGGTCAAGGGCAATGTGCTCATGAAGCTCAGGGAAGAATGAAGAGACTGATGGACCACAGCTGTTGCAAAGAAAGCTGAACTTATCCCAGTATAAAGGGGATCGGAGAATGGTCTCTCTTTTAGATAGATGGTGGCTGTGTAGGTCAACTGACTCAATCAGTTGAGTGCATTGACTGGTTGTGTAAATGTTTGTTCCTGAGTTAATAAAAGGGGTGCAAATGTCTTCCAGTCAGCCAGTTCAGCATAGGGGTGGGGGTGTACATATGGCTCAGCCCAACACAGAGCATAAAAACTGAACAACCAACAAAAGACCTTTGAAGAGAGCAACAAGCTTGAGCTGTTTTCAACCCATATTCCTTCCCAGTGACTGGGGATGCTCTGTGTCAGGATGGTAAGCATTATACAAAGACAGTTAATGAGAATCATGTTTGTATTGTGATTCAACTATACATTACAATTGCTGTGTTCTACTAAGAGTAATTTGTACTTGTGATTTTAGTGCATTGCTGTGCCACTCTGTTAAATCAAAATCCCATGTAGTGTCAAATACCTTCAGATATGTAAAACTGGTATTAAACATTAAACAATGTACATATGGAGTATCTAAAAGAACCTGGTCAGAGAGTATAGGACTTTGACACTACTTCAATATATGTTTGATATTGCAGTGCTAGAAAAACACAGTTAGTATTCAAGCTTCAGTTTGCTTGATCTGTGGTGAGTATTTAGAGTGAAAAGTAAATATTCTAGTGGCTCTTCATGACTGTAGCTTAACAACTGATATAAACAGCTGTATAACAACTGGTGTCATCTATGTAATATACAATCCATTGGCTTAGCGAGGTTTGACATAGCATCATAGAATCATAGAATGGTTTGTGTTGGAAGGGACCTTAAAGATCACCTAATTCCAACCCCCCTGTCATGGGCAGGGACACCTTCCACTAGACCAGGTTGCTCAAACCCCATCCAACCTGGCCTTAAACACTCAACATATACCATTCCATTAAAAATGTATGGCTTCATCAAACAAAATCATGTCTCTCTCCTTAGTTAACTCCTTCTCCAGAAGTTAAGAATGCTCCTACAAAGGAAACAGTGGGTGGTTTTTAGGAGAATTTGATGTAAACATGGTAACAAGAGGAAGGGCCAGCAAGCAGATGGTCTTCTGACTTCTCATTTTAGAGCTACTGTAGCAGGTGTTGAAAAAGCCTTCCATCTTCCTAATGCAAAAATGGGGGGAAAACAACCCTTTAGGAAAACCACAGAAAAGAGTAATGACTGCATATTCTGTCATCTATCAGTGGGAAACATTCAAAAAATGCAATTCCTTTCATGGAACTGATTAATATTTCAAACAAATGTGTACCAGGCAAAGGAGATGTGGCTATAAATTACTGCAGATTACTCAGGAGAAAAGTCTGGGAAATGAACACCACCTTTCATAAGAGCCAGGACATCAACATGAAAATAGTTTGTATTTACATTCTAGCATTTTCATAACATCAGACCAAGCCATTTCAGAGTAAGTGTTCATCTGATTTCACTGGATTCCAGCCTTTTGTTTTCCTTGGAGGCCTCTCCGCCACTCACAACAATACAAGTGCATGTACAGAAACACACACACACATACATAGAGCAAGGCAAACACAAAAGCACATTGCATCCAATTGTTAGAGAACATTTAGAATTATCTGTCATGCAATAGCTATGAATATTTAGATGAAAAAAAAATAATCAGTTAATTCCTTTCTTCCTCCTGTTTTTATGTTTATTTGGAAAAAGGGGAAGAACACAAAGAGGTTGAGAAAAGAGGGAGCGTGTTCAAAGCTATCATTCAAAGAGTTCTCCCTCACTGAATTTTTTGAAGTCTAAAAGCCAGCTGAGATTCTAAATCTCTCCTCTGTCATTCTTCTGCAAAACACTACTTTATAGTCATAACCTCCCTTTCTGAGATCTCACATACACTCATGAGGTCATCTGGCTGGAGAGAAGACACAGTTCCTTCGTTTTATTGACTCCATAAATAGTCAAATAAGAATGATTGTGCTCAAGTTTCAGGGAACATCTAGTTCACACCAGGCTGGCTCAGTAGATTACCATTATAAATCACACCCTTTACTATTCTTCATCACATTATTTCTATGGTTAATCTTGTAATTTGAGTATCTATCTCGACCACAAATTAATATCTGAATAGGAAGGATGCTGTTCATCTAGCAGTCTGAATGACTGATGCATCAATTTCATTAGTATATTATATTGATTACAAAAAAATAAAACCATATACTATACTTATTCTGATTACTGGGTTTCACTTACTTCTGCTCATTAGATTTTCAGAAATAATCTCTGATTCTGAAAGGGTCTGGTTTTGCATATCCGATTTGAAAAACTCATTTTCTATTTTGTAGACAAGTTGATTTATTTGACATTTTTGTTAACTGCAACTGAGGTACAGCTGACTGAGGCCTCAACAAAAAGCTCTATTTTTTTAATTAAATGAAATAGATTAAAAAAATTTCAATTAAATGAATCTGAGGCATCAAAAATCAGTAGTCATTTCTAAAATCTTTTCAAAATGAGCACCATACTCCTCAGAATTAGTAACACTTTACTTTTCTTTACATAGAAAAATATAGCCCACAGATCAAATTCAAAATAATGACTCATTGGAATTGTCTTTTCTTAGTATAAATCATGAGTATTTTATATGAAAAGTGTGGAATTTTAGAAGTGTAGATAAATCTGATGTAAATAAAGAAAAAAAAAAGTCCAAACAAGTAACAAAATATATGCCTTTCTGCACTCAGAAACCTCAAGTACTAATAGTCTGTGAGGGAGAAGAAGATAAATTTCCATTAGATTTATCTCTTGATTATGATCATAGAATAACTTAGGCTGGAAAGAACCTCTGAAGACCTCTAAGGCAAAACCCTGCTAAAAGCAGGGTAAACTCCTTTTCCAGTCAAGTGTTGAATATCTCCAATGATGGAGATTCTACAGACTCTTTGGACAACCTGTTCCAATGTTTGACCACCCCCATGGTAAAATAACATTTCCTAATTTGAAGGATATAAACAATGGATGAGAAATACTCATTTACAGTTACAATGTGGGATGTATTTGAAAAAGTTATTTAAGATGATCATCTGCAAGAACTGATGGTTGCGATTAGATGTCATAAAAGTCTCCAACCCAGTAAAAGGGACTGTCCATCCCTTAGCAGAGCAAAATGAATGGAACAGTAAAGACTAGATCCAGTCTAGTCACTAGCTTTCTGAAGACAGTGGAAAAATACACAAGAAATAACAGTATTAGAACTCTAAGGAAGTAATATTCTTGGTGCTGAGGTCAACTGGCATGGTCACAACTCAGCGTGTACCCTTATAGCTAAATATTCAAATCCCACACACATCCGGTGGCCTCATCAGACTTCCAATTGTGAATGTTTCCTGGCCCATGGCAACCCCAAACTATACCCAGGTACTCTCTGGGGAAACGCTATCTGGCCCAGGACTGTGTGAACAGCTTAACAACATCGATGCTTGCATGCCAGTGCTTGAGCTGATGTCCTGGATCTATTTTGTCTGCTGATAAAGCCAAAGAATCCAATGGAGTATCTTAAGAATCTTTCCCTACCTCCCCCAGGTGTTTAAATCCAGAAACACTTAGTAACAGAGTTTAATGAATGTAAGTCATAAAGACCTCAAAGTAAAAATCAAAATCTATGTCCCACAAACAAACAACTTCTGTCCTTCTGCCAGGAAAAGTAAATAAATAAATCAATAAATAAATCAGACAGAATGTTCCGAAGACCTACAAATCAGTATTTTGTTGGACGAAGCAGAAAAATGTGTTTCAGTGAAGCAAAAAGTGTATTAGTAACAGGCCTTATCTTCCATCAGAGAACAACTGGTTGGAGCGTCCCTGAAGGAAAGAGAGACATCTATGTGGCGGCCAAAATCCAAAACATCTTCAGATTTACAGGGGGAAAAAGAGAGCATCTTTAACTCCAGTCTGGAACTAACCAACAATCTGTGAAGTTGCATCATCTACTTCCTGCACAATGCACCACTCACCATAAGAACAGCTGTACTGGGTCACATCAAAGGTCCATCTAGTCCAAAATCTTTTCTCTGACAGTGGCCAGTAGCAAAAAATGTTAATAAAGAGGAATGGATGAAAATCAAAAGCGGGGATCTGAACAGCCATGAACTTTGAAATCCAAATCCTCAGTCAAATCCTAAATTATTTAAAGAGCTTGTATCCCTAAAACAGGTCCAGTCAATCCTTTCCCACCATCACAAACCCTCTCTCCTGTCTGAAGGCACTAAATTCAGTGTGCGTCAGTGTGTGTGTCTGGAAAGAGGCAGGAAGCAAAGAGATGAATTCCACAGCTTGAACTCCATGCTTTGTAATAAACTCTGCTTTTAAAACATTGTGGAATTGGCCCAGGAGAGTTGTATCATTCTGCTGCTTGTTTCAATAATCTATTAAAGACATATACATATTTGCATACTCTCTCAGTCTCCGTCTTTCCATTTTTTGACCAGCTGAATAAATGTTGATAACATGGTAAATACTCCTGTTTTTAAAATAGCTCCATACCTCAAGGATGTGCATTTATAGGATTATTGGGCTTCTTCATGACATAATATAAAATCTTCTGCCAAAGGATGGACTTTAAGTGAAGGCCAAATTTTAACTGGAAACACCCTTGTTTTTTAGCAGCAGAATGCCACACACTGTGTGTGGGAAGACTCTCGTCCAAGTCAGCCTTGCAGGGATTACTGAAATCTGAGTGCTGTTCATAAAGAACTGCACCTGAAAATACTCTGATCACTTGTATAGCTGTGGATTAGTTTGATTAAAAATATCATGGGCATTCATCCTCTGGATAACTGGGGCACATAGCAGAAACAGGAAGCCGGAGGTATGTAAATTCTTCCAAACTGGTGCTTCTGGTGCTGTTATTTACATTATAACCATCATTGCAGGGTTTCACGTTCAAAGTTCACACCTATAAATTGAACGAGTGTGCTCAATTTGCTCGCTCCTGCCAGTAATGAATCTCAGTCTTAACTCCAAGTACGAATTGTCTTCTCAGAATAAACCAACAAAGCACAAATTTAGCACTGAGAACATTTCCCATGCAAGCAAAGGAAAGCTTGAGCCCACGTGTGTGGAGGTGAAAAGCTAATGCTTCATACTTCACCCATCACATTGTATACTTACGTTCTTTTTATTCTCACAATAAGAAAAGATCTCTCTTGACAACACCCAGAAGAATTACATGCACGTAAATGAAAACACTGTTTGGCCAGATATCTTCCTTTGCAGTTTCAAAGATAACATGGGCCTTATAATCTTGCCTTGAAAGGGAAAGACAAAGAATTCTTCTATTTCAGACTCAGTTATGACCACAATGTTTTGCACCTGCAGCAATAAAAGAACTTAAGAAAGCCATTTTTGCCTGAGAAAACAGCTCCTACAGCAGTGAAGGGAGGGACAATCTGCTCACACGAGTGAGTGAGGAGTAGGCAGGCATGGGCAGGGTCAGGTCTGGCTCTCCCTACCCCAAATGGCCCAAACACGTTGGACATAGGATCAAAGAGAGCGGGTAACAGTGCCTTTTTTCACAGGAAGAGCTAACGCGGCTCCCTTCTGAGCAGAAATAAGCCTTCAGTTCCGTAATTGTCACATATACACGTTGCTGTGTGTCTGTGTGCACGTCTGTAAGGATGGTATTTGTTCATGGTCCAGAGGACGCCTTAGCAATGAAGTTACAATTCTTTGCTTTATATGGACTCCTATATAAAAGACACCTGCCAACAGCTTCCCCTCTCACTATTTCCATTCTCCTGCAGCTTTCAGGCCTAGGAGATGGGCAACCAGACGTCAGAAAGCATTTCAACAAAATGTTTACTCTTGCAAAAAAAAAAAAAACTAGCAGAAAGCAGTGCATTTTTATGTAATGCCCATGAACTCAAATCAATGAAAATTTCAGTTCCTCTATAAACATTTCAGCCAGCTCTGAGCAATATACAGCTAACACTTCCTTTACTCCAGGAAGCATTAACCAGCAACAAAGGTTTCAGTCCAAACCATGACGTTAACAGAACAGAGTGCTGTGCCATCTAGCTGACTTCTAAAGGTCCGCTCACGACCATGCCTGGCAGGGCAGGTTGCCCTGATGCCGCTTCGGTTGCACCATTAAATTTGGAGACAGCAGGCAAAGGAAAGGGACTTCTGCTCTATAGGTCTAGGCAAAGCCCTGATGGTTCTGTTTGAGTCTCTAAATGTTTACTTATCCCCATATTTTGGAATTTTCAGTAGAAGCTAAAGTTTTTCAACCCCATCCTTAACTACTCCATAAAAACAGTGGGGGATCGACTCAGCTTAACTTACATGAAGGGAACAGGGGTTGCTTTCCAACCTGGCAGTGTCTCTCCTTTGCTTGCTGAAGCCAAGCACGCTGCCAGCAAGCCCCAGGTGTGTGCCACATGAGCAGGTGAAGAAAATAAAATACGTTTATGTGCGTTGCGATGACAGTTCTGAGTCCATATAAAGCATAATACATGACAAGGAGTGTGCCTATCCCAAGATACCAACATTCTGCATGTGCACAAACAGGCAGAAATCCAAAGGCACTATGCCTTCATCTTCTTGGAAAATTCATTGGACTGTTGCTCTTTCGCATGGATTTTTATTTTATTTTTTTAAAAGTTGATTTGTTTTCTCTGCAAAACTTCTTTTTTCTTTTTCTTACATTGTAATTCTTTCTCAAAATAAGTGACAAGGAACTGCTTTACAAGAAGGCAGGATTTCTTACCACTTTTACACAACTGCATCAATTCAAGTGAGATCAGAATCAAACACAGACAGGTTCTTTCAAAACCACTAATTAAACCACCCTTTGAAACCAAAGTTTAAATTGGAACTGTTCATGCCCTCTGTTCATGCCCTTCATGGGTTCAAGCCCTCTGTGCTTATACAGCTACAACAAAAAAGATCACATGCACAGCCTCCTTTGAGAGAGAGCATCCACCACTCCACCAACTGGTAAGAAGTGTCCCAAGTTGACAGTCTGTTGATAAAAAGCTTACTTATGACCACAGCTGAATGAACTTTATGATAAAAAAGGAACCTTCCTGTCCCGTGCTCCCATGAGAGGAGGCAAGAGTTTTTTCTTTAGAAAACAGTTCTGATTTTTTTTTATGGTGTATCTTAAACAAAAACTCTTCTCTTGGGATAGTGGGAATTTGTATTATATGAACACCACACTGAGCCATTATCTGCTAATGCACATTTTAGCCAATTAAAAAGAGTGATTTTAAGTATGTATGGTAGATATGGTAGAAGTACAACAACCAGCAGACCTTACCCTTTCAAAGTCTCTTCAGTGCTTACATGACTCTCTGAACAGAGAGAAAGAAAGAGGTAAAGATGCTTTACATGTGGCATGAGGAGATGTGGTCTCTTGTATCTTAAACCTGAAGATATTTTATATACTAAACTACTTCAGTTTGGTACATGCTGAAACTTTCTGTTAAGGTTAACATAAGAAAATTGTAAATACATTATCCAGCTCGTTCAGATTCTAAAACTGGGGTTTGGAACTAAAGATAATGTTTGTTGTTAGGTACAGAAGAACATTTCTTTCATCTAAAGGTTACTGTCTAAGTATATAAGCATGTAGTCATACACCTGCTTGATCTGATGCCTGTTTCCAGCATGCTTGTTGACGTCGGGGGGTGGGGAGGAGAGTGAAAGAAAGCAAGAGAGAGTGAGAAAGAGCATGTGTATGTATACGCTTTTCTCCTATCTAACCAGAGCATAGGATAGGACAGAACACAAGAATAGGATCATACTAGGTTTAAGTTGAACAACAGAACGCAAAACTGGCCTCCTGAGATTTTATTACCATCTTCGTTTTTTAAAAAAAGGAATATCCTTTAAATTGCAATCTACAAAGTAAATAAAGTACATATCTAGAAGTGTATCTGTTTTAGAAACATGAAACAGTCCTAAGTTCAGGTTGGGAGGTAGAGAGCTGGCGGCTTACAACCAAAGGAGTTACTAGCTACATTCTGTTTCCTGAACACGCATTGGCTGCTCTGCTCAGTGGATTGTTACCAGCTTCAGCATTTTTTAAATATTTCCCATTAGCCTTTATTTGATATTTTATGCTTCCCCTCATAAAACCTTTAAACAGATTAATTGTGCCTGTGATGTTTGTTTGTAAGTACAGCTGCTCTTCCTTCCAGTTTGTTTTATAATTGTGATGTCTCAAAGATATCCTCATAAAACTGACGGGTGGATCTGCAAACAACCAGAGTTTTATCAGAGAGGAAATCCAGATTAAAGTTATTGGAGAAAACATTTGAGTAATGCTCCACGTTACCAAAAAAATAAAATATATTTTTTAAAAAATCCATAAGTAAGCTACATATTTATTATATATCCATAAATACTGTTAATCCTGTAGTTTATTTTGTTCAAAATATGCAGATATACATTTCTGGTAAAGTGGGATGTCTTAGAACAAAAAATAAATCCAACCACAAGAGTCTATGAGTATAAAAATTGGTTTAGGGGCTGTCATGCTGTACCTCCAACAAGTGCTATATTTCAGGATTCTTTTGGTTATTAGTTGGAAAGGATGGGTGAGGTTTCAGACCAAAGCAATTGCTAACTATAAAACCAGATCAAATAAAGGCTTCAGTTTGAAAGAGCACCTTTAAAGTCCATTTGTGAGATACACTGTTCAGCTGTTAAATGTCTTGTAAGTTTTCCAAGAACTTTGGTGAGCTTTCTTAATAAAATCTATATTATTTTCATTGAAGATTAATGATAGGCTTATTAAAAAATCAAAAACTTGGAGAGGCTTTCTGTGATTATGAGCAAGGGTCATCACAGTACATTACTTTGGAATGTTTTTATAAGCTCTGTCAGTAGAACTACACAAAAAAAAAATCTATAGACCAACTTTTTCAAGTCTGCTTTTCATTTTTAAAGGATAAAATCTATTTTTTCTCTTTCGTTTACAAGTACATGAACAAAAGCAAAATATCATCCACAGTTCCAGCCATGCAGCACCATTGGGTCTAATTTCATTATCTTTTGTAACTGAGCAACCATGGTCAAATCAACATTGCTACACAGGTGTAAGACAGGGAGGATTTTGCCTGCAGACTAGCACAGGACTGCATATAGCAAATGCAGATGGTGTATGTACAGAGGGAAAGCAGGCCTTGATCTTCCATGTGGTGGCACAGAGCTGGGCTACTGCCTGGTATCGGCCTGGATAAAGGGTGCAGCATCCTGTATGGCTGCCGGGGTGGATTTGTGTCTCAGGATGGAAAGCTTTCATAAAACAAACAAACAAAAACCCTTGGGGCTACTACAGATAGTAAAGAAGACCACAGAAGGCCACCAGCATGAATCAGGGAATGAACAGTTCTTCCTGTCACATGGCAGATGGTCAAGACACAGTGCTTTTAGTGCTGGCTGCTGTAGTTTGCTTTCTTTTCATGTGGATTAAAAAGTAATGCTGACTACTGTCATGTGGTAGAGCCAAGCAACAAAACAAACAGATGGAGATGTCCAGGACAGGGGTCTGATGAGTGACTTGACCTCTCTTTGTTCCATGACGGAGGAGAGGATTACTTTGCCTTTTATTGGGCAGCCGCCTATAACTGTTGTCTCTGTTTAAAGGGACTCAGAATTCAAAAAGTGTTATGCGTAAAAGCGTAGGCCAAGTTTTTCGTAATGACCAATGCCCAGTTTGAGATATTCTAAAAGAAGCTGAAAGCCTGGAAAGTCAGCATCCTCCAAGAAATCAAAAATAGGCACTCAAAATGTAGTTAGCAATCTAAAAGTCTTGGTCACGGTGGTCTGGATTCATGCCCCATTGAGGCAGCACAGTCACGAATATGATTGTTTTTGCTTTTGTCCATTAGTCAGTGCAGAGGCAGGTATCTCCAGAAAGCAATTCAAGTCTTGCAGAGCAATCCAGGTGCTGAAGCAGACTGAATTACTCCTGGTGGTGCCTATTTCTCCAGTAATTAGAAAGGGAACATACTGCAACTACAATCCTAACTCAGGCACCTCAGTTAGGTTACCTGAATCCAGGCCACTGTGTTTAAATATCTTTATTTAAACATAAGCAACTTAAGAAACCACCCGTAATGGTATGCCTGTTTTTAAACAACTTCTTAAAGCGCACAGTCATCAATCATTGGTAGAAATTGCAACATTCAGCAGAGATAAATAATATAATTTAAAACAAAGGCTTCTATCACTTTTACCTAGATGAACATTAGGACTGAAAAGGCAGAACCACACTGGATCATTGTGGACAATTCCTATAAGCAATAGTGTCAGGGTACTCCCTTCTATTGCTAAGTGTTTGAGTTTGAAGTCAAGGAAGAAAGATAAACATCCTAAAATTTTCTCTACCAAATAATAATAATAATAAATAAATAAATAAATAAATAAATAAATAATAGAAGCAGTGCCTGAATCTGCTTCCTCCCTGAGAAACCTTTACTCACCAAGATGCCCCTACAAAGAGCCATTCCCAGCTTGCCAAAATCAAGGAGAGGAACAGTCTTAAAGGTATTTGAAAGAGGAAAAATGCAGATGTGGATTGCTGTTATGTAAAACCCATGTTGTTATTTTAGAGGATGCAAAATGTTTGTTAGATTAATTGTTAATAAAAACTTTATCTATTAGATTAAAATTCCCAAACATACCCCCGCTGCTACACTTGCCCTTATTCAAGGATCTTTCTCCCACAGTGTGAGGAACAGCACGTGCTTTTCATCATTCACCTTTCCCTCTCCATGTTATGAGCCCTGTATTTCCCTTCCCATTTCTTCCTCTCCTCATAACTGGGTTCCTCTTCTTCCCCAGGTCACCCTGTTCATGTCTGTGCTCCCTGGTTCCTCCCCTCCTCCGAGCCAAACACAGTGATGCTCAGCTCCATCTGACCCAGGAGTCTGCATGCCCCTTTTCTGGCCAAAGGCAAATGCGTAGTGGAAGCTGGAAATAAAATAATCTCCACTGCACAACTGGTTCTTCAGTCTCTTCTTTCTCTTCCATAACTGTTAGGCACTTCTCAGCAAAGACAGCAAGGTGCAACTTTCAAAATGCCCAGTTCTTGCCTGCTTTTTACCTGAAATCAGTAACATTCTCTCTATTCCTACCCTGAAATGCATTAGGTACAGCATTTAAACATTAGCAGGAGCGATGGAAGCAGAAAAATGACGTCAACTAGAGGAATAACACGTTGGGAATATTAAGCCTCAATTCACATACAATTATTTGTGTACTAGGCCTAGAGATGCTGCTCAAAATTGTCGCATTTTATGAAGCATGACTCAAACAACTGACAAAACATATCTTTAAAACTCTAAACACACAAGAAATAAAAAGGCAGCTATTTCCACTTCAGCAATATTTAACTGAAACAAGGAAGACAAAAGCTCTTAGCTAAGGTCACACAGCTTTCCTTGCACTACCAAATTAAGTGCCTGGGCATGTGCTTGGCACCAGAACTTGATTGTCTGCACTGTCACACTGTCACATGGTCACTGGCATGGCTTTGGTCTGGGTGAGTTAATACTTCCCTAAAACTGTTCCCAGGAACACCTTGGGCATTAAGATGAATCAGGGACTATTGCCTGTAAGTAGTTTTGTGATGATGCCCTGTTTTGGACAGCGAGAGAGCTGAAAAGTGTGGATGTGAGCTGGGACATGCCACCTGGTCTCAGTGACAGGAAATGAGCACCAACCTGGTTTAGTTTCCCGGAGGCATAGCCACAAAGAATCTGTGATAGGCACAGGACTAGAATGAATCCAACCCCTCTAGACATCTGAGACGTGCAACTATTTTCATCTTCCAGCCTAAAATCTATACCTCTGATGAAAAACACAGTGTTCTGTTGCTTCCCAAACTTTAAACATGAATAAAAACTGAGAAAAGCTCTCACACTTTGACTGGTCTTCTCATTAGCTGTTAATAATTATGGCACACAGTTGTCCATCAGTATGGCTATTTCAATGACAATTCATAATGGCACGTCTGTTCCCTAATACTTCCAGGCTGAGATGCAGCGATGTTCAACCTGCAGAAGTTTTTCCTGTCTCCATCACTGCCGAGTTAGGAGCAAACTCCTAACAGGTTCCTGGAGACTGCAAAATAAAGGCAATTGTATAGTTCTATGCGAGAGGTGCTGAGGTCCTGGACCTTTGCAGCCACCTTCATGGTCTTCCTTGGTGACACTGGTTCCTGCAAAAGTGACAGCAGTCTTTGGTCATCATGACAATTTGGTCACTATGGTGGTGGACTCTGAAATCTAGAAGGCAGCAACCTATTATTAACCCTAGTCACATAGCCCAGCAATCATTTTGAGTTACTACCAACCTAAGCCAGATTTGAACTGCTGACCAAGAAGTGAAAGGCTTTGTATCCTATTACCAATATCCTAAATCATCCAGCCTCCCCTGCAACTATATTTTTTGGATTATTATGTAGGAACAATAATAGAATACCCCATAAACAGGTTCTTTAGATATTCAAACATGTCAGGTTGTACTTTCTACATTTTCAGATAATTGTGGAGTAAATATTTGTTAAATGAAGTATTTTACATCTGTCTTGGACCAAAGCGATCTTTCTGTCAGTAATACCACTGAACACTTGTAAAAGTATGCCGGCCATTACAGAGTTATGCACTCTTGGCAAATACAGTCTTTGAACTCATGTTACTGTGCTGCCAATAAAAAATATGTTCTTTTTTATCAACTGGATGTCTTTCAATTATACAATCATTGTCTGACAGAAAAGCAGTTGAAATAGATTTTAAAATATCCTTTTTTTTAATTTCACACCAGTTGGCAAAAGGTTGACATTTGTTTGCCTAACTCTCAAAGAGACATTTGGTGTAGTTCAACAGTACAGAGAAAATACTGTATAAAGATCAAAAGGAAAAAAAAGCATGTACACTTTCCTATGAAAGACAACACATGGTCCTTGCAGAAGGAAATGCTTCATTTCTTTCCCATACATCAGAGCTAGTCCTTCACCTCATCATTACGTTCATCTGCAGTCAAAATGAATGGTGCTGGAGCTGGAGGCTAGGGCTGACCAATGTTTTCATAACCCGTTTTAATACTATCAGAACACAAAAAGCAAACATCTAAAAAGCAACTGTGCTTATAACCCCAGTCTATTAGAATAAAATAAGTGGATTAATCTAAGCTGCCATATGCTAACTCAGGCTTATACTTAACCTTATACTTTTAAGTATAAGGTTATACTTAAAATTGCTATAGTATCTTTCCTATCATTGTAATCATCAAAACTCAATGAAATTACTTTTTATGAGATAACAGCACTCAAAACACCCCCCCCACGCCTCTATTCAGAATTGCACATAACAGAACATATGCACTTTCTGATTGACCATGCTGCCACACTTTATTCATCCCAGCACAAATCCCCAGGTACCCAGTATCATAGACTGTCTAGGCTGCAAGCGCACTTTGCTCATGTTGAGTTTTTCATCAGCCAACACCCTCAAGTCCTTCTTCTCAGGGATGCTCTCAATCCATTCTCCACCCAGCCTGTAATATCTGCACAAATAAATTTTATTTCATCCATAGATTTATAAGTGACAAAATATACTTCCAATACTAAAGATGTGCAGTGTCCACTTTTCTGAAATACATGCAGCTCCATAATTTTTTCACTTGCACTCATTTTCTGCAAGTTACTTTCAGCTATATCCCTCCTATGAAGAAAGGACACACTTATTTTCATCCATGTAATCACCCTCTCCATCTACGCTTCTTTCTGCATGCCTTTATGCTAGTAATTGCCTAACTGATGTGTGACTGCATTGATGTGGAATGCACTTGACCACCCTTTATTGTAAGTTAAGTTTGTTTTTAATGAGGGAATTCTCTTCCTCTCTATGAGTTGTTCCTCTGTGCCCTGCCCAGCAGCACCAGGAAACTCATATTTTCTGCCACATCTGTTGTCCTATTTACCTGCACTGTATCACTTTTAAGCAGTAAAATGCTTAAAATTAGACAAGATGGAGCTGAACCCTAGAGTAACAGTCATCCATGAAGAACAATTATTCCCACCTAGCTAAGATACCCACATTTCCTCCGACCCTGCTGTTTCACTGTCTTGTATAGATAGAGAATATAGATGACTATATTTGTATTTGAAATATTCATTGTAAGTTGTCTTATCAACAAGAAAGAGAAATAGACTCTTTTGGAAAGTGATTCACTTAACTTAGAGGTCTGTTTTGGTAATTGCATCGTAAAAGTCTCTGTTCCTCTCCGCTGAATATACTAGGAGTTTTGATGATTTGCTCAGACTTGTCTGCATTATAGATATATACCTTTGGCTGTATGAATGCTGTCCGAAGTATCTACATCCTTTGATAGGAGGCTTGTGGAATTTAAAAAGCCAGAAGCACATCACTTGACCCTCCTCAAATAACATACTGCAGCTCTACCAATAAATCCATAGCCATAAAGGGCCCAGCTCCAAACTTTTCCTCATTCGTATAACTTCTCTTCTCCGTAACTAAAAAAACCCTTTTCCATCCTTGTAATTTACTCCTGTCTTGAATCACTGGAGATTATACCTTTCTTGTTTTTGTTTTTGTTTTTGTTTTTGTTTTTGTTTTTGTTTTATGGCATTTGCTATGAGGCAGGCTTCTTTCTGCACAGCTCAGTGGTCCAAATGAACGCAGCAGTCACTAAAATAATTAGACCAAACAACTAATTATTGATTGGGCATGTTTGTACCACAATAACTCAATACAAAAGCTCAAATACTCTGTGGACAGTAGAAAAAGTATCAAATTGTGCTCTGAATCATTATGTCTCCTACAGGCCCTTGTCATACTTTACTCATTAGATATGAAATGCTCTGTTGATAGAAAAAAAAAGGAAAGATACAAATGCAGAGCATAATCCTGCCAGGTGCTGAATGGTGTTGAGCATCCAGTGAGGTTTTATAGCTAATGAAAACAATGTGCACTATGCATCCATAGAGACTAAGTTCATATGAAACGTGTTATATATGTATCTGTATAACTTATGAGGACATGGCCATCAGGTTCTAGGGCAACAGAATGTCTCCAAAAAATTATCCTTCCAGGAAATGCACACTAGAGATGCTACTCCAGGTCTTTCCATCATTTTGCATAGTGAATTGAGCTGAATAAATTGAGATATACAATAATGAGATATACAGTCTGTGGAATGGAGTTTCTTTTCCCTTTATCATTGAAAAAAGTTTTATTATACTCTGGCTTGCAATATCAAGCCTGAAATAATGGCTAAATGTGCCATTTTTTTAAATCAAAAAATTAAATATATTATGAGCAACAATTCAGGTATATTTTTTCTTGTATTTTACCAGTGAAAACAAACAAGAGCAAAAGTCAAGTAAATGGACATTTTTTAACATTGATATACTTCTGGCTGTTCGCCACCTTTAATAATCTAACCTCTGTTTAAATTAAAATATCATGTCAGCTTTTAATACAAACCCTACATGAGTTGCAAATTCGCAATATGTGTTAAGTCTAAAAAAATCATCATCTATCATTGCACTATTTCAGCAGTGGCAGCTGCGTGTTTTTAAAAGGTTTCTATGAACACAGATCTTAGTTTAAATGTAATATTATGTTATATTACTCACACTTGAACTGACCTTCATAAATACCAAATCCTTACAATTATAAGTTCTGACATTTAATACTTTCCTGCAGACTAAGCGGGACCATGTTACATTATAAGGTCACTTGTCATCTGCAGCTTTTAGAGAAACTTATCATTTTAATGAAGACACTAACTCAGACACATACAGCAATGAAACTGTGGACAAACATACTTCAGACTGGCTCAAGAGTGCGTATTCTTACTGTACCATACAGCACTGAAAGACTTTAAAAATGCCTTGCTAGTTCATTGCTCATCTGTATTAACCAGCAGCATATGCTTTGCATTGTTGCCATAGGAAATGACTTCTTAAGTGGTCCTAGTGAACACTAAAGGGTTAACCCTTCCTGCTCTCCTGGGATGAAACTAATAGGCTTCCCCAAAGGTCTGCTCTTCCCCAGGCAATAAGGAAGCTGTTCTCGCTCACTTAAGCATTCAGCAAAGCAACTGGGCAAAATATCAGATGGATCCAAAAATGTGTTGTACCCATAAGCCTAAATTATGCCTCTTAACTTTAAGTACTTTACTGAGCCACCTACACCCTATTGTTCCTCTAGAGTCAATGGTAAGTTGAGGGCATCTCTGGGCAACTATTCAACCAGCTAGGAGTGAAACACCTCAAATAAAAGATTGACAATTCTACCAAAACCAAGGCCAGAACATGGCTAGTTTCAATGCACCCACAATTCATCTTACTTTGACCACAAATATTTTGTAATGCCTATAATATTCAGGTCCATATAATAATAGAAAAACAATGCAAGAAAGAGAGAAGATTTTCTTTTACTTGTGCTCCACCGCAAAGATGAGTTCCTGCAGATCTTCCTACTATAAACTAATCCTGTATTTGCATGTGCTTTTGTATTTGTGGGAGAAAATAAGTCAATACCCACAACAAGCAAGTATAGGTAATGTTATAAGTGGCAGAGTAGAACCACAAAAATAAATATCCAACACACTAGAACTAGAAATGTCATTCCCAATTGCCACTGGCTAGAAGGTGCCCTTCCACAGCAGAGACTATAAACTTTGTGAAACTTTGTACCATCCACCTGCTTTTTTGCACAGATCAACTTTCAAACAATATTAACCTTCACTTAGCAAAAGGCAAAAAAAAAAAAATCAATCCTAGAACACAGCTGCTAAAAATAATTATGGTATGGGCAAAGAGACCTGAAAGAGAGGAATAAGAGATCACTATTTTTGAAGACATTTTCTTTGCTTTGCAGACCTTCATCTATCACCAATGATGAGAGTGGAATGGATAACAAAACAGAACATAAAGATATCAGAGATGTGTCCACCACATGAAAGTGATATAATTCTTTTCACATTAACATGGCCGATATACTAATAGGACTTCTAGATGTGCTTAAATTGGTGATAGAAAAGCTTGAACTGGTCCAGAGATGGAGTCACAACAATGTACAGACTTGATAATTCTTTCATATGGTGATCAAAGTGATGATCGTTAGCATTTGAATAAAGTAGTGCACCCAGTCCAACATTTCTGGAAAGGGCTTGGACCCATGTATTGACTTTATGCACCTGAATGACTTCCTAAGTAAGGATATCAGTCATCCCAGGATCACTTTAAAGTCAATGGAGAGAAGGAAGTGCCTCAAGGCAAGTACATGGAGCAGGGCATGAATACAGGCACTACAGCCTCACCATACAAACTACTAAATTGCTAGTCCATGGAGTATTCCAACACAAATGAACTTGTACTCACCCAAAGAATTTCCAAGCATAATCTGAGAATTACCACAGGCCAAGGTCCTTTTGCCATGGATTCTTTGGCCATGGACATCCTGTCTTGGAGAATAAGGGAATTTATTAATATGGATGTTTTCAAAGAATGCCAGGTGGCGTACAGGACAAAGAGAGAGCCTTGGCTTTGTTTACTTTACTAGTATATATAGCCCTAGAGGGCAGTTCAGATGGGATGCTTGCTGAATTGTTCGCCGGAATTGCCTAGCCCTTGACCAGAGAAGCCTACACTGTTCAGTAGTCCTATTTAAGGGCTTTAGATAAGTAATATAAGAACACCACTGATAAACAAAGGAAATATAGTCTAGAATTAGGTCTAATACATCTGGCAGCTGCCACCTTCCAGAACTGGGACTGATAACCAGGAGGGATTTCAGGCATGGAATCTGTTTCACAGTATCATCTAACTGCAGTCCTGAAAATGCCAAGAGACAGTCTCAGGAAAGAACCTTTTTTCAGTGCTTTTTATCTTCCCACTTAAGGAGGTGCCCTTTATGAATCTCTCTCTGAGCTGCCTACCATTCACCTTTACATATCTCAGCAACTTTGGCACACACACCGGTATTGTGAATACCACTCCAATATACATAACTTTGAAATATCATAGCAGTGGGCTCTGTAATGATTCCATCCTTTTCTGGATCTGGCCCTGAGTATCCAACAGCAAGAAAACATGTAAGGACAATTTTATTACCTGTGGGCATTGCTTGACCAGAAGCCCAATAAGAACAATTGACTGACTCCTTTCTCATGACCTTCTTTTCCCATGAATATGAGCTAAATGAATTGATCAGGCAGAAAGCAGGCCCAGGTTGAATAACTCAACTAAACCTTCAAAGGGAACTACTCAGAAAAGGAAAACATGGACATGACCTTTTCTTCAACGATGACATAGTACTGAAGACAGGGTGCACTGACTGGGAAAGCCATAGGAGTTCATGGTTACAGTGTTGTCCTTCAACACTTCATTCTTAACGATGTACAAGGCACGATCTAGCCCTCAGTGCGTGATGTATTTCAATAATAAGGAGAGATTGTGTGTTTCAGTTCCTATAGGTGATTGATACCTGCGTAATATTATACTGCTGCCAATAAAGCCAGCAAGTCCTGTGTCTGAAACAGTTTTCAGATGAATGTGTATGTAGCTACTTAGTTAGGAAACCATACCCAGGAAGGGTGGATATGTATTAAATTTTGAATGCTTTATATTGTACATTAAAAAAAAAAAAACAACAGTCATTCCAGACAAAAAATGGTCTGATCTTCAAGTACTCACCAGATTCTAAATGGAGGTAACCTATATCATTTGTCTGAAGAATTAACAGTGTGTTGAAACATATAAGAAAGACAGGTAAACTGATGCTTCAGTGTTTACTGCATTATTTGTTACAATAAACCTAGGGCTGGCATTCTCCTCTAGGAGCTGTATCTCCCATAAATTTGAAAAGTCCACCTAAAAGGCCAGCTCAGAATAAAAAAACAATCAAAATACTCAAAGGAACTGAGAAGAGATGCTTTAGGTTAGGTTGGAAAAAAAATCCTACACTGTAGCTTCTGTTGCAGACTTCCTGATAACTCTTTAGTTAATTCAATTTTTCAGTCATCCAATATAATTTGTATCTCAAGGTGCAAGCTTTGTACTAATAAGGTAATTCAGTGTTTATATAATTAAAATCAGACATACTTTACCATCAGTATTTAAGAGTATCTATGCATCGTGTCAGACATGAAATCTGAATTGTACTCACACAAGATATTGTTTTCCCCTTTTCTCTACACTAAAATGCGACTAAAGTATGTTGCTTCAGTGGAGAAACACAAACAGGTTAAAAAAGAACGGAGAGCTCCAGGAAGAAGTGATAGATTCTTCAAAAAACACATTGAACAGAGAAACCAAAGACTGAGGAAGAGGAAGCAGAGTGGTTATGATAAAACATATAATGTTCATATAATGTGTATGACCTTCAACAGTAATACTAGTCATTCTTTTCCTTTTTTTAAACCATTAGACAAGATTAACAGTGAGTAAATTCGAAGTAAAATTTCAAATTCCTTCAGCTTTTGCATGGCAAACTAAGTCTGCTACTGCTAATAATCATTAGATATATCATCAGATTCTGAAGATGAACAAAATTTCTTCTTTTGGCTGCAGTCTAAAAACAAATATGTGGATAACCTAGTGATATCCTAATGACGGCCTTACTTACAATGAGATTCATGAGTCAGAAGAGATTTTCTAGAGTCTTACTTCTTCAGAATGTCTCAAAATTATCATCAACAACAAAAGTCTTTGCCTGGCAGTCATAACCCCGAGTTACCCAAAACATCATCTGCAGGATAACAAAATGACATGGGTGCTTAAACATAACTGTTTTTCTGGATCAAGGTGTGAAAATGTACATAACGGACTTTAAGCATGCTTGACTCTGTGTAACCTACCCTCTCTTCTTTTCTTTCCCCCGTTAAGTATGATGCTGTGAGAGGATGTGCGATTCTGCATTTCCATTCACAGCAGAGGACTCTGTGGAGTGCTCTGACTTGTGACCCTTATCCTTGCCACACATCCTTGCTTAGGAGCACAATTACTCTGGACAGCCTGCTGTGCCCCACATTGGGATTTACAGTAGCACAGACTAAATATTATCCATTTAAACTTATATACCTACATCCCAAGCAAGCAAAGCTGGAGACATTTCCTTCTCAGCTCCAAATATCAGAATAAACTAAAAGGAACTATATGTATGTGTATATATATATATATATATCTATACTCTGTATTGTCGATCCTTGCTTTATGGTCCACACTGGTGGCACTGTTTTCTGTTTCTAATCGCCATGGCCTTTATGATACTGTACTTAATGAATTATGCTCCTCAGGAGGAGGTCAGTGAAAGAATTAAGCTAAAAACCCCTAACAGTGTCGTTGGCCAGGAGCCAGCTCTTTCCAGGCTGTGTTTCTGCATGAGGTCTACCACAGCTGGAGCGAAACGACTTGCAGGTGGCTCAGTGGGCAACAGATCACACAGTACTGCTCTGTCCGCCCCTCGACAGCAAGGAGGGAGTCACCTATGCCTGCCGTTGGTGGCTGAAAATGAGCAGGAAATGTCTGACAATCTTGATTAAGAACTCCCAAGCACTGAACTTTCCATAAGGAAAAGGCGCACTCAGATCCCTCTGCTTTGACAGTCTAACTTCCAATTTAGAAACTGCTTGGGGTGCAGGAGAAAAAAAAAAAAAGGGAGAAAAAAAAAGTGCGAACACTTATCCTGATGATATTAGGCTGTGGATGCCTTAATGAATATGATATGCACGGCCCAGCCAGCACACCAAAGCCTCGGTAATGAAGTAGGTATGCTTGGTTTTCCCCACAAGTTTCATTCATTGAGAATTTATAGGTTTTATTTAAAAAGTAGCTGAAACATACTAAGTAATTTTCTGCAATGTTTTTGAACTATTAATTTCTAAATTACATGAACAGATGCATATGCACAGTGGAAAATAGCATCAAATGGCTTGGGGGAATGGAGGAGCTCAAAGACTGGGCCAAAAAAGCTAGGTTCTACTAAGAGCCTGTTTGGACAACTCCTTTCATCTCCCTGGGAATCCCACCATTTGTCTGTTCAGCTTCATTTTCTTGCAGATAAATCATTTGTGCCTTTAAAAGTATATAAATCCTAAATATCTACAGAAACTGAGGAACAGACGGCTTTTCCACACCTCAGTGGGCAAAAACTACTGCTCATTTACTGCAGGACTCGTTTGAGGCTCCTTAGCAAAACAGGCACAAATCCTGAAGTTGTGGCACCCAAGGACGAAGGGCTGGAGTGACACTTCCATAAGCAGGCTGGGAGCCAGCAGGGCTGCAGGGCAAAGATCAGAGAGCTGGGGAATGGGGTTCACCACCAGCACTCCACCACGAATGTCCTTCCATCAGTAGCCACAGGCAGGTAGGTGCCGAGTGTCACCACAGCCGTGGCAAGACTGCCTCTCCTAGGCACCTCGTAAGGCTTCTCATAAGCAAAAGCAGACTCTGGAGTCGTAGTTGTTCTGCTGTTCCTGCAATCTCAACAGCTGCGTATTTTGCTCATACTCAAAGCTGGCTGTAGTCAACTGAAATGACAACACTTAAGGAAAATATAAGGTACATGTCGGGCTGTGGGGAGGCCTTTGATCTGCCATGTCTAGATGTCACCACTGGTAAAAGAGAAAGATAGCTTCCTGCTTCATGTTTCCTGAGACGAGTAGCTATCACAGAACCACTGAATGGCTGAGGTTGGAAGGGACCTCTGGAGCTCATCTGGTCCAACCCCCGCTCAAGCACGGCCACCTAGTGCAGGCTGATCAGGACCATGGCAATGATGTGCTCACCTGCAGACATCCTTAGCAATTATCAGTTTGCTTTTTCTCCAGGCTTGAAATGTTGTTTTTTTTTTTTGATCCTGGCAAGGCCTGCAAACACAGGTTACATCAATACTGACTGCATGACTGCCATATTATTATCTGAAGGTACACAGGACAGTGCCTCAAATTTACATGTGCTCATCAACTCAGCTGCTGCTTTCAGTGACTTAGCTGTTTCTCAGCTACCAATGGTGACAATTTTACGTGGTTTAAGAAATGCTGTGGCTTAGAAACCTAGTGACCAAAAAACGTGCTTTTCTCCAGAAAATACTAAGTCAATCCCATTCTAGAGATGTGCATGCAGTGTGAGGAACAAGCATGCTGTCTTTGGTGATGACAGTCCTTGGTTTTGGTGGGAGAACCTTCAAATTTGGGATCAAATTATTGGCAAAATGTTTTGCTGAGCATATCTAGATCTGTGATCCAGTTACAATGACTCCAGTCAGCACTGATATCATGATCCAGAAAAGGAAAGGCCTTGATTTCTAGCATATTTTTGTAATTCTTAAAGTAGCTGCTACTCCTCCTGCAAAAGTGAAAAATGAATGGCTTGGCCTGTGGCCTCTTGTTCTTTACCAGCCCTCCTTACTAATTACTTTTATCAAATCAGGAATAAGAAAGAGTGACTAAGGTGACCACAAGATGGTTAAAAAAAATGCACACGAGAAATGAATAGGGATCACAGGTAAGTGTATGAGTTGATATTTCTTCAGAGTGACTACAGCCACCAAAGAAATGCACTGATAGCTATGTCTGTGTGCAAAGAACTGGATAAAAGTCTACAGAAAATTACATACTTGGCAAAACTTTAATAAGCACCCTGGTCTTGCTCCTGATTTACCTGCTAAGTTTCAGATCTTCTACAACACAGTCCCTTCTCTTCTTCCTTCAAACAAAGCCATGCAAATTCACAGGGACCCAACCCAAAGTCCCACACATCCAGGAATGTTATTACGTTGTAGATGTGTCCACATGATCTGGACAGCAAGTCACACAGAGCCAGAAGAAGCTAACAATAACAGGTGTATTCTTAATTATCTTCACACTGACCTCACGCTGCGGTACGTGTAGTACTGATGGGCCGGACAGGCTCTGGGTTTAATGACTGGAAAGAGTGAATGGCACAGTGTGTACAGCAACGAGTCCTCAGCTCTTCCCATCTGGTCTCTAATCCTCATTCCTGCACCCTTGATCATTAAGTCTTAATTTATTGCAGTTTAAACAAAACAAAACAAAAAATTATAATGAGTAACATACAAGCTCATGTTCCTGGTAGCTCTCATTCCCTATAAATTCCCACTACACCTAGGAAACTGTGGTTTGATTTTCTGTGTTGCTAATTGGTGAGTGCAGCCAAAGAAATTGCTAGCAGGTTTTCATCTCTTGAATTTATTTACCACCATGGAAGGGGAAGGGGGCCATTCCTCTGGGAAGGGGAGAGTAACTGGAAGGATTACATTATTTTGACCTTACATTTGAGCTGACATCTAGCACGGTACTAAATCAATGACTTGGCACAGGAGACAGGATTAGCACGGGTGGGTTACAGGCAGTGTGCGGGGCTGCAGCTGTCCTGTAGCTACCAGTGGATGTCAGTAGAGGCTCCACTTGCAAAAGAGCCAAATGGAAAGAGACAAAGGAAAGAAAACCCTCCAGGTTCTTTTAGTATAGGCAATGTACAATATACAAGAACTCCAAAATGGCTAGTCTCTCTGAGCTAATGATTTAGGACTACTAGCAAGCAGTAGTACATTACAGGACAGAGCAAAGCTGATTGGGCTGCTTGTAATTCTTTATGCTTTCACCTTTCAAAAGCAATATTTTTTCAGTTAATTTAAAAACAATGAACAAAGTCAGGAGGCCCACTGTTGGAATAGTAGTGATGCTGGACGACAGATTAAAAAGAAGCAAAACATATATCATCCGCTCCCTCTCCTCCAGCAGAGCAGCCACTGCTCCAGGAACATTTAAATGCAACAATAAAAAGCGAAGCTCTGTAATTATTGCTTTGCAGGCGTTGGGCTGCAACCTTTTAGTAAAGCAAACAATCTGGACAAGATAAGAGGAAGGTTTTAGCTAAACTCTAAACAATTTTATTTAGAACAAACAAACAAACAGAGCAGACGAATGGAAAGGATTTCACAAGTGGAAAGGATCTCCTTTGCTAAATTATAGCCCATCACCTTGTACAGCAAAAGCTGACTTCACTTCCCTAGGGAACATTCCTGGCAGTGGGTTCACTGCTATGAGTGACTGAGCTTCCCATTCAGGGACAGATTCTGATGCCATCTCTTACGCTGAAAAACACGGATCTTATGGGCAATGAGGTGCTACCGCACAAGGGAACAGGCATCCCAGAATGTAGAGATTTCATCCAAGAAAAGTGGTGGAAATATCATCACTGTAGACTTTTCTTCAAAGTAAATGTGGATTTTTGGGGCTTTTCTATCCTGAAGTAATGCAAAATGAGTTCTTTTATTGGGTAGGAACTTGGAGCTATAAAATTTTGTTAGTGGATGAAAGCTTTTGAAGTCCCTAGCTGGTAGAAAGCACTGTCCTGTGACATAAGGATTGATAATTCCTTAGTTATTCTAGCTTGGGTGGATGCTGTTTGGTTTAACATTTTATGCTTTTCTAGTCTGCCCGGATTGTAAATATGAATTATTATAGCTCATGTGGTCACTAGAGCTGGTCAAGTGTTTCAAAAAAATATTTTTTCTATCGGAAAAATGCCAATCCTAGAAACTGACATGTTTCATGGGAACATACAAGTTTAACAAACTTTTGTTGGGAAAAGTTTCTTAGGTCCAGAATGGAATTTTTGGTCAAAACCACAAAGAGAGACCTACCTCATAATAACAAATACCACGGTGATCATCTTTCCTCATAAATCAGTTCCTTGAGGCTTCTAACTATTTCTCAGCTTAGTTTCCTACACAAATGAAAGTTACATGACTGCAGGATTGTTTATCTCGCAGACCTCCCTTAAAAACATTTGAACCCATCAGCCAAATAATTCAGTATTTACAGAGGTTACTCTGCGCTGCTGGGGAGTTTTGGAGAAATCGGGGGCTGAGTAGAGGAGAAGGATCCAGCTAGTCTGCGCACTGTGGGAAAGTCTTCAGCATGAGGACATGATGTTTCCTTGCTAGCTTGGGAAAGAGTCAGGCAGATGCGAGGCAGAGAGTGGGAGATGCTCCAAAGATACTGAGGGGGATGTGATCACAGACAAAAATGAAGGAAGAAACTGAGATAATTGCAGTCGGTGGCTGATGAGAAGAGGCGCACAACTCATCCATAGGAAACTTGAATGCCCTACTAGTTTTTACCAGAACAACTTTCATTATTTTTCTCCCTGCTGTCAGTATTTTATCGACAATGCTGTTTTCAGATCTGAGTAGCATGGGGGCAAAGACACAGAGCTACACAAAGAAGATCCACTACTTTTTCCTTTTCTGAGTCCAAAAATAATTTTCTGTAATTCTGCACTGCTCCTTGAGAGGAATCCCTATCTGCCTCAAATACTTTCTAATTTAATTTTCCCCAAGTTTTTTAGCTTGATTTTTTTATCATTGGTATTCAGGACAATATTTCAGGTGCCCTGAAAACATTAGTTTCTGCTTTTCTTATTCCTTTGATTTCTTCTAATAAGAGAAGAGCTGAGCTGTGTTCCTCCTTGGTTATTTCCCCTCTCACCTTCTGTAGCTGAAGGAATATACACACTGCAGACTGTGAGGCATGAAGATACATCAGCCAGAGGTAAGGCAGTGTTTTAGACAGGTGAAGTAGGAACTTGAGAAACCAGACAAGTCTCACTGGTGGAAAAAGCAACAAGCTTTTTACTTACCACAGATGAGGAAGCTTATGTGGAAAAATACTGGAGAAACTTATTAAAATGAGCAGGTGTATCGCTGTAATTCAAACTGTTCTGACACTAGTTTAGCTGCAGAACAGGGTGTTCAGCTTGGATTCACCCTCCAAGGGTTTACAGGTTAGGAACAGATTTTGCTCACCAGGCTGAGCTTCACTCAGCCACAAGATACACTCTCATCAGGGCCTGAGCTAGCTTATTTAAAAGTGTGACTGACGTGTTGGCATCCTCAGAGAAAGTAGATAAATATGAAGTAGGCCTAGAGCCTACTGCCTGGTTCATCTGAAAATATTTTATGATTGGAACAGGCTTTTTGTTGTAGCCCTCAGGACTAGAGTGGGTGCATTGTCTCTCTTAACTAAACTACATTTATCAAAGGGATGTGCAAACCCAAAATAACAAGAAGAGAAAACCAGCATTCTTCATGATGAGTTATTTTATAGGGTGTTGCCCATCTTTAGCTTCGGTGTTCTGGTAATTTAACACATGGAATAATACCAGTTAGTAACTTTGGCTTTGAATGTTGTTATTTTATGTCTTATGAGAAGTTAATTGCATCTTAGACACAGTCAAACAAGAAAAAAAAAAATCCCTGAGATATGGGGCAGAGTTCTTTATATTGCTGCTTTCTATTCATTCAGCACCACTCCATGCTAGACCAAGCAGAACTGAAAATGAGACAAAAAAAAGTGGACACAGCAGGTGTAACAGAGAGCTCAGAACACAAAAGGGTGCTATCATTTTATAACATGAGCTAGCCTTCCATAGCGACCTGAAAAGAATGTGGCCTTTGAAATAGCTTCACTAGAATTAGTAGCCGTTCAGGAAATATTACTATTGTTCTGAATTCCACTTGAAAATTTAATTTGCCCCCTGTTATTTTCAGGCAAATTCCAGCAGAGCTTTATTCTATGAAATCTGCGTAGGTGCATAAGGAACATCGTCTTGACTCAGGAAATTCATATGCCTTTGTATGCAGAATGATCTACTTAGCATGTGTTTATTTATCTGCTCATGGAGAGAGCTTTTGCAGATATAATTCACTTTTAGGTGTGTGTGCTACATATTGAAGTCATATGCATTCTATAACTACATTGTATTATACTATAAAATGCCTAATTAACAAGGAAGTATTTAAATGTTAGCTAGTAAGTATTGAAATGTGAAACTTCAAAGTCTTGGCTTAAAAACATGCATAATACCAATACTTCAGTATAGAAAAAAAACATGACATGATGCAGATTTCATAGACAATATGCCAGGAAAGCAATTGCCTCCTGACTAGAAGCCAGACTCCAGTTCTGAACACTATTGCTTTGAGGAGCGTAAATCAGGTAGCTTTGAGCTGAATTCACTTGTGGCTATCTAAGACAAAGGCAGCCAGATGTGATTAAGGACAGCTCAGTCGTCCTTCCTGCGCTGTGCTGGGAAGGAGGTAAGCCTAGCTGGGTCCATGGCTTTGGCAATCAGGAGGTGTGGCTGGCCCGCAGAGACCAGCTCGAGCTTGTTTTAAGCCAGGTTATCCAGAGACCCTTGTCAGCATGCGACGTCTGGTGGGTCACCATTTGCTCAAGCATGTCCTTGCAAGCTGGAATCACACCTCCAATCTGCAGTGAAGACACAGCCAGGACTTCAAAGCCAGATGCTGTAACTGATTTAAACGAGGCATTTAAATGCACATGCATTGCTAGTGTGCAGTGGCTCCAGTTGCAGATGGCATGTCCTTTTACTTCACTCACATCTTCCCCATGTTTATAGGGGGAAAAAATAAAACTAGATTTGTGACCCATTAACAAACATCTGTTAAAAGCTAGTTTATGAAGCTAACGTTTTTTAATAATATGAAAAATATGAGATGTAGGATGGAGTTTGGGAAATAAGTAGCCATTTTTCTGCACTGAAGGATGCCAATGTTTAGTTAAATGTGTCAATAAAAATGACAGTCTGGCTATATGGATCATCTGTGTAATTCTGAAACTACTACTTTATAAATATAAAACTGATTTTGCACTGGATTCTGATGAGGTCAGCTAAACAGTCAAATCTTTCACTCTACCTAAACATAAAGGTGAAATGATCTTTCATTTATTGTTTTGATAGAGTATATATTGTACGTTTCTTTAGAGAAATATTCAGCAAATATCACTGTTCAAATTTATTGTGTAATAAGATTACTGGATTTTTATTTTTGTGTCATGTTAACTTAAATTTTTGCTATCTGAAGCGATCTTCAAAAGGAATTGTGAAAGTCTGTTCTTCCCAGCTGCACAAATTTTCAAGTTATGATTGGCTACCAGCAGTCACGCTGTGTTATTTCATACTGCTGTGTCTGACAAGACGTAACAAAATGTGACAGAACTCAAGACATGCCACAAATTCAGGAGCTGAAATACACATTTCTGGGAAAGAAAAAATAAATAAAAAATAAAAAATAATTACCAGTTCTCTGCAAAACCTTACCAAGTAGCAAATATGTGACCAACTAGTTAACGGCTAATTTGAAAAGGAACGTGTACCACTTCCTTCCCTCCCCATACAATTAGTGGGCGAGAGGGATCTGTCAGCAGGGGAAGAAAAATGTGAAACTAAGGGCAAGAAAGTCCACAAGAGCTGCTTACATGGCCTTCACTTTGTTTCGGGTTTTGGTTTTCTTTATTTTCTTTTTTTTCTCTGGGTAGATAAATTAATAGATCATGACATTTTTCTTTTTCTGGACATTTTTTGACTTCTAATCAATTCCAACTAATTGTTCATTAACAAAAAAAAAAAAAAAAAGAAAAAAGAAAAAACTGGAAAATAACCTAGAAGTTGAAAGATTTCTGGTTTCCCATTTCATGTGACTTTTAGCTTTGAAATGTATTTCAATGCATTTTTTCAAATGTCAAAAAGTAAAATGTCTTAGAAATCTAAATAATCCCTTTCAAGTGCAACAAAGCATTTTTGACTCAGGATATTTTCTATTTTTTCTGTCTGAATAAAAAGGAAAATAATTTAAACTGCCTTGACTCAGAATTATTTCTGTGTTTTCTGAACTGCCAAGCTAAAACAAATTCCATTATTTTCACTGTAATGTACTAATACTTGGATAACTCTATCTAGCTTTTTTGTTGGATGTCTGTCGGGAAAAGCAGGTGGAAATTCAAACTGAGTCTGTAAAGGAAAAAAAATGAGGTACAGGTTAACCAGTAACCTATGATAGATATGTACATGAATTTTGGGAAGTATAGCTTGGAAAACAGCTTTTTATCAAAAGAGCTTGTTAGAATTTTTGATAGCAAAGCAGGTCACTTATGAACTTTCTCTGATTTGATTGGAATTAAAACAAAATGACAATATGATAAAAACACCATATATATACATATGTATATTTTGATTACAAAATTATTTTAAATTATTACAAAATATTTTGATTACAGTTTTAACTCTTGCTGTAAAGTTTTGCTGTAGCACAAAGGGCAAATTTCCAGCCACCTGGGGAGCCACGCTTAGCCCTGCTCCCTTTCTCTTGTAATGAAGTCACTACTCACTCGTCACTACAATAATACTGCTATAACTGCAATAAAGCTTGTAATAATCAAGGTAGATAAAAAAAACAAATGGTAATTCTTAATAACTTAAATTGTCTTTTCATTTTCTTCACTGGATGAAGAAGATATTTACAATTTAGCAATGATTAAACTTCCTACCTAAAGTTGCTTGCTCAAGCTTGGCAAAGCTATGAAGAACTTTTAATAGTGGATCTACCCCTTTCCAGCTTCTGACATTTGTGCATATCTGATCACCTTTCATTCTGAGGTACGTGGCAGAACATGTGTGATGTGCACATGTATGCCCTGGTTGTAGTAATTTTGATAGCACAAGGTCCACGTACCAGCTAAGTTTGTAGATTTACTTGCCACTGACTTTGGGATCCATGCTAACCTTAGGATATATCTTCCTCATGCAGCAGATTGCGAGACAAATCTCCTAGGCTTTGTTAGATCCCAAATCATCAGCAATGCAGCAGTTCTGGGACAGGGCATGGTACAAGATGACGAGCCCAGCATCTCAGTGGCAGAGACGCGCATGGCTCCAGTGAGACTCCTCTGCATTCAGAACTGACCTCCCAGCCTCTCATGGGGCTAGACTGGAGGATGTGCATTTATCAGATGATGTAGGTCCTAGCTTAGGTGTCTCTGGGCATTGCTCCAGCACCTTCATACATGTCCTGTGTGAGACACACCTCCAGTCCTTGTGTCTGAGCTTCCTCTTCCTGTAGGCTTTGCTCCTGATTTCATCTTTGCTGGTACACAACCAAGTCCCAGGCCTCAAAAATGTCCCTTGACACTGACTAATGTCCTAGCGTGGGCATAGCCATGGAACTCAACTTGACGCAGCTTTGCAGCACTTATGCAGCCAATCTAACACATCTAATCCATCAGAGAAATGCGAAGTCAATTTGTACATCTGCACTGGCCATTTGCTCAGGATATCTGAGCAGAGGGCAGCTCCACTGGAGCTACCGCAGCTTCTCCAACAAGCCTGCCAATTGCCTGGAATTCCTAGACTAACAGCCAAAAAAGCAGCAGGATAGATGTTGTATAAAGATCCGCTGCCAAATATGGTGGAGTTGGCACCTGTGACTTTGGCTCAGTACTGCAGTTCCCACTGTGAAGATCAGTGATTATTGCTTTAATAAGCAGTTCTTAAGTGAGGCACCTGATATCTGTTGTTGCAAGAGCTGGAGTGCCAAAGGAACAAAAGATGGAGAAGTTATAAAAAAACTAATCCTTGGGGCTCACCATTCAACTTACCTTGCGTTTTATTATTCTTGGAAAAATAAAAAAAAAAGTCTTTCAGTTATTTCACCCAAAAAACAGTACACACAAAGAGATTTCTTAGTGAGTTGCATACTGGGTGAAATTTTACAAGTCACCAAGAATGCCCAGATTTCTGAGTCTCATTTTACAAGAATCAAAACAGCAGAATGTCTCCAAAACTTGATTCTAACCTGTTCACAACAGCGCAATACTGTTCTCCAAAGAAAGAGACCACCATGGCGGTGGCTCATGACTCACTGATGCCACCAGGACACCAAATAGATTCTTATTTAAAAGCTGCCATTAAAGCCCTTGTCTCTTTTAACTTTGGAACTGGACACACATTTATGCAAGCACATTAAAGGTAGGTCAATTCTTTCAACTGTGTGCATGGTTCCTCAAATGCAAGAAGGGAAAAAGCAAGAAGGGAAGGCAATGTGATGTTCAGCAACTGGACAGTTGTTTCACAATTAGAACATTAACTGTACAGTCTGAGACTCAGCAGTAAACAGTCCACATGTAATTCAAGAATCTTTGTCTTTGAATCTGTGTCCTATGCTTTCAAATATATGTAGATTAGTGAACTATTTTATATATGACTCACAGTCTAGTAATTGGTCACATATTTTTCAGTTAATACATATATATAACTAGAACATCAAGTTTGAAGAAATGGGTAAAAGTCAGGGTTTTAAAAAAAAAAAGTCCTTAAAACTAGAGGTTGGATCTTTCTGAAACAAAGATCACATTCTGTAGTAAAGGAAAATATCAAAACAATGTGATTTGTGGCATATGTAACTATTATTCCCTAGTCCTGTGCAAAAGTCTCTAGAGAATGTTGCCATTACTAAATGGTGCACAGAAGCTTACAAAGGTAGGTTTGTCCCAGGCTTACCAGCAGATGGAGTTGGAAACAGGGTCTTGACATGCATGATCATTAACTTGCATAACGTTCTTTTCTGGAATAGCAGCACATAGCTGGTGTACTAGTGACATCTCAATTTATAACAGAACATGCAAGGTTTAAGTGGAGAGAGATTTTTATTCAAACACAAGTGAGAAAACCCTTATAAGCCTGGCATCTGTGCTGAAATAGCTAACACAACTTGGAAAAGGTAAGAAAAAGGACAAATATGGCTTTTTCCATTCACAAGCAACTGACTGGCTCATGAAAGTGATGCATAAGGCTTTAAACTACTTCCAGAGAAAGTAAGCTTCTAACAAAAAAAGCACTGTGCCAAGGAATACATTGTCACAGATCCTCTTTACAGACAGCTAATTATTATAGGGAGATTCTCTCTGACTTATCTACATTAATAAATTAAATGACAAACATGTTACTTGGAAAGTTTGGGACTGAAAACTGTAAGAAGTCATTTAATGAAACCAAGAAGTTAAGAAGATATGGAATAAAAACCTTACATTTTCCCTTCCTCTGTCTTAGTTCATGATGCTTCAGCTGTAGGTATAGATGCTTCTCACCTAAAAAAATAATGGAACAAAGAGGCTAATTGCTTCCACTTTCATGAAACATATGAAACAAGACTCGCCCTCTGACTATTGTATTTTGGTATGAGGACATACCAGGAGTCTTTACATTGGAAGAAGCTGTTCTGATTGCAGACCACAAACCTCTCGTTAAAATTCTTGAAGCAGAAACTGATTATCTGGCTGATACATTACAGAAGGGGACATTAAGGCAAACTTCTTATCATTATGATATCATGGCTAAGATATCTGAAAAACAACCTAAAGCTGTACGTTTCCTGTTGACTATTAGAGATGAAAAGCTTGCCTCACAGAATCCTTTCCACATACTCCTCTCACCTCCCTCCCCTTCTGGGGAAGTAGGACCATGTACCTTCAAATGAGTCACAACAGAAATGGAAAAAGTCCATCAGCATGATTTCCTGCTGCCCTGCAGCTTGTGTAGGCTTTAAAACCTGGGCAAAGTAGGTGAGAAGTGTTGCCATCTGGAGTGGCAGTTTTTTACACTCACTTTGTACAGGTGCAAATGGTTACAAGGTGCTGGGCAGTGAAAGAGCAAGAGCATCCGGTTCACAAAGATTGAAGAATTTGTGTACAAATCAGTCAAGCCGTCCTGCTCACCGGCAGCCCCCAGATGAACTCAGCCAGAGTCACCACTGCACTGGCTCCCTCCATATGTTCTGGTAAACAGGTAGGAGCAGAGTCGGGGACAACCCCAGACACCAGTGCCCCACCTGGGTACCAATTTTGATGTCAGGGTGACCAGAACTGCTGTTATGAAGATGAGAAAGGCTTTCTTTTGAACACCGAGAGGCTTAATTGCACCTGAATGGAAACCTGTGTGGTCACCTAAAACTTCTCCTTACTGTCCTTTTCCCAGATGCTTTAACTGGCCATAGGGGACACATCCAAGAGAATGCCATCACTAGGCAGAACAGTGCACTCTAATTAAGTGGAATGTGGAAAATCCAGTGGAAAGACATGTCAGCTTGTCATTTACTGGGAAGTTATCCAGCAGTCTTCAAGATTATGATGGAGTCAAGCCTTTAACAAGCCTGTGAAATCATTTGAAAACGACGTGCTTCTTTGTTTTCACTTCCATTCTACCTCTGGTCTGGAATTTCTCCCCTAAAGATAAAACCTGGAGTAAACAGTTTGTGATCAAAAATCACGAATGCACATCCGTGCCTACAACACTTGCTCTGAACGCTGGAGCCTGCTTAGCTGCTCTTTAACTCTGGCAATGCTCAGTGGTGCTCCTTTCCCATTTGCCAAGCATTCAGCTTCTCAACCTACCGTGAAGGGCAAGCATATACCTGGTTCTCTCACGTCTCTGCTCAGCTAGATACTTCCCAGGTAGACTTTCCTGCAGCGTTTAATCTAAGAGGAACCATGTGGCTGCCTCTATACCTGTACCTTCAGCAGCACCAGCACACTGGCATACATAATGGCATTCAATTAGCTACTCTGTGAATTTATTAGAGTATTCCCCAGCATACTTTTAGCCCCAGCCAACTAGCCCTCTCCCAAATTTCTGGGCACAGTCGGGAAGTTAGCAAAAGCCAAGAAATGTTCCCAACAGACCATTTGCATTTGACCATCCCTTTTAATATGACGACACAGTCAGACTATGCCAGCTGGCCTGCAGGCCAGTGAGCCAGCCCTAGCACTGTCACCTCTACAAGCTGAGATGTACTCTCAGAGCTCACCTGCGAGACAGGAACCCACTCCATATGCTGCAGATCAAAAACTTTCCTGAAAGAGACAAAAAGAGGAAGAACTTTGGTTTTACTCAACTGCTCAGAGGCAAAAGCTCTAAATTGGAGTATCTCTGGGCAAATTCCCTATTTACTAGGCTTTAGACTAACTTGGGGCAATCACTTTTTCACACTGCATTAAAAGATGAGTCCTATCTCCAGACAGTGAAAAAATGCTCTGAGTGTAGTTCGGCAACTCTCACTTGTGTCAGCACTTTCTTGCATGCTCACATGTTGCCCTGGAGCAAACTGACGTAAAGCTCCTTGGAGGACTAGGATCCTGACTCACCCGTACACAACTGTAGGGAATCATGCTCACTCACGGTCCCTCATAGCACAAGAAAATGTGAGGTCCTGTATGCAAAGTGGCATAAATTCAATTGCCCCCACTGCAGAATTGCCTGGCACGTGATTTTTTTAAGTCACTTCTCAGGGGAGAAGACTAGATTTGGATGTGCTTACACCTCCTATGCTGAAAAACGCTGACCTACTGCATGAAAGAGGGCACCACACACACATCCTATAGCAAAAGCAAAAAGAGAGATCTTCCAAGTTTTTACCAAAAAAAAAAAAAAAAAAAAAAAAGACAGAAGGCTATTCCAACAAAGACAACTGAACTAGATCCTGAAGGAAGGGATTCACGTTACTAATTTCAGACACATACAGGTCTTCTGAATTTGGCAAGCAACAGCAGCTCAGACTGGTGCATATTGGGGTCCTAGTATCTGTACGCAGGGTGCTTGGGCACCTTCTCAAGCCTATGGAGTCTCTTCAAGAGGCCAGACTCCTTCAAGTGTGTTAAGTGCAGAAGGACAGGGATGTTCTTTTGTGGATCTTAGGCCAAAACTTCTCTGATATCTAGCCTTTTCTGCAAATTCTTCCTATAAGCTCATTTGGATACCTTGCAGCTCCACATATTCCTATCATACACACTTGAAAAAATGACAGCCCTATTTCTTTTCTCATTTATGTGAGTATAAGTCCAGTGAAGCAAAAACATACCTAAAAAAAAAATAAGAAAAGTCAAGCTCTGCATTTGTGGGTTACAATTCTCATATGTGACAAATGATTCTGGGGGCCCTATTTTTTGAAGTACCTAACTTGAAACAGCTTTTCAAACTGAAGCACTTAATACTGTCTAAAGACCAGTTTTCTGTAGGGCACCCAAAAGTGAAGTTCCCAGTATTGCAAGTCACTCTTAGAAATCTTGGCCATTTTTTCAAAGGATGTGTCAGTGTCTCCAACAGATGCAAAAGCAATGACCACTCAAATAGTTTGGTGTTTACGGGTTCATCAATCAAAAAGAAACACTTTGATCACCTGACATGATTCAAACAACATACTTGATATCTGATACCAGACCTAGATCATACAGATCTAATAAACTTTTGGCTCCTGCAAATTTCTTTTAAAAAATATAAAAGAGGATCAGTTATGGAGAAGTTGATTAATATGCACTCTACTCAAACAGTCTTGAACATCTGTGTATTAAATTCATTTATTAAATTATACCAATCTGTATTTTAATGAGTAAAAGATACTTATTCTGCCATCCATCAAAATAAACTCAGGAAATACTTAACATTATAATCATTTTTCTTGTTTGAACATGAGTTATGAAATATGAATCCCACACTAAGAATGCTGTACTTGCCATTATGATCAAATATGTTTTTACAGGTGCACCAAATATTCTGTTTTCATTTCATTCTCAAACTGTTGAAAATATAAACCATGTTTTATATTTCTTAGGTAGGTAATATTGCCTTTTTCCCCCCACATGGCACCCATTATTAGTGAGTTATTACCATGCCTTTTTTCAGACACACACTACATATCCTAAAGTTGCTTAGTAATGAAAATACAGATTTATGTAACATCTAGTATCAAATAACATTTAGGGCACACTTTGGTATTGAAAGGTTTGGGGCACTAATAACTTTCAAGTGCATGTTAATATTACCAGATAAGGTGTATACAATCTGTCGGGTCAAGTTCAGTCTTTTACCACTTCACTTTTTTTTTTGCCTGAGGAAAGTTAACTTTTAGGTATAACAGGATTTAATATATGCATGCATTGAATTTTTGTTTCTTATTATTCTGATAACTGTGATTTTTATTTCCATTTTCTCGGTTTACTTTTATTAAAAAAAAAAAAAAAGAAAAGGAGAAAAACCTGGAAGACGAACAGCAAACCCAGCTGGGACAGCAGGTGAGCTGAACTGTAGACTTCTTCCCAGTATCAGTTTGACACCATATCAAACACTAAGTACAGTCATTAAAAAAATTCCTTCCTTCTATTTGTACTGAGTGCATAGCTGCTTAAAGACAGAGCTTAGTGCTGGAAACCATATTCTCAAAGAAAAACAGTATCTGGGAAAGCTCAGTGAAGAAAAGCGAGATATGACTGCAAGGCACAGAGATTCTCAGCTGGTATTCAATCTCCCTGCCTCCGGTGACTTCAGTGCAGCTACAAGTCCAATACAGAGGTTTGGCACAGGACTGTAATAAATAGTAAAACTACCCATATTAGCAAGTGAGATTACAATACTACTTTCAATAAAGAAATGGGAACTTCTCCATCAGTTTCAATGGGAGTAGGTTCAAACCATAAAAGAACATATCAGCACACTGTGAAAAAGCAGTCCCATTCTGGACAGCAAATGTGGTTACACATTAATCCATTTTTTTGTAAAACAAATTAAGAGGGTAGGAAATCATTTGGCATTTTATTGGCAAAAGGGGAAAACCCTTCAACAAAGCCATCACTCCATACAGGTGCAACCACAATATAAGTTAGCACCACACCAAAATTATAGCTGAGGCAATGTCAACCCTTTTCATGGGGACATGGAAAACAGCTGATACGAGGAAAAAGGAAAACTTCTAACTTAAAGTATGCAGAACAGTATGCAAAAAGCAAAACAGTATGCAGAAAACTAATTTTCTTACAATAGTCCTCTTTAATGTCACTGCATTTATGATTTTTTTAATTAGTCCTTATAATACATAACTTTATGGCTCATTTCCTGTTGGGGAAAAAACAAAAAAAAAACAAAAAAAACCACCACTTTTGTCCTGTACCAACAATTTGTATACATCTAGAAAGTGAAGAAAGAGAGAGTGGACTCTCAAAATATAGAGGACAAATAGCTTGACCAATAACTAGTATGTCATATTCTTAACTACCGTTTGCCTTGAACTCACCATTCTTAGAAAGATATTCATCCTTGACTGAAAGACTTACAATGATGCTAAGAAGCTATCACATCCTAATCTGTGTTATTCCAAATATTACTCATGTGCACTGAATAATTTTCCACCTTATTTTTAAGCACAATTAATCTAGCATTGTATTCTGAATACTGGGTTCCATTGAGAATACCAGTATTCAAAGATTAGAAGAAAAAAATGACATCTGGCAGAAGAATATAGACACTATATATATATATATATATATATGTCTACTAGGGAC
>VXAA01005069.1:405280-427472 GCA_013399115.1 Anseranas semipalmata | reverse complement strand
AGGTCTACTAGAAGCAGATGGAACTCTAGGAAGTTCCTATCTACTGCACATCTCCTTAAAAAAATAAATAAATAAAAAATAAAAGAGTAGAAAATCCTTCCAGTTGGCAAAACCTACATCCTTTATTGTACTTTTCTGTACTATAAAGAATAAAATATGTGCATATATCATATATACCTGTGTAAAAAAAAATAAAAAATAAAAAAAATAAACAAGAGAGCAGTTTATTTAACCAGAGATGGCATTTCTCCTGGCAGTCATGTACTTCTTGACTTTATTATCTGAAAAACACTTTTCTGACTTGCATTCTTCTGATAGGTTGGAATATGTGAAATGTTATATTTATCGATTAATTGGGATGATCAACACGGACTTATTATTAAATGCAAATAAATTATTCACAGAATCTTCTCTCCATTGGACTATTTCTAATCAATACAACAAAACGAAAAATTTCAGCACGAGTTAGTGGAATGATTCCTGCACCCAATGGTTCCAAAAGATTTTAGGAGGAATCCCTACCAACACAGAAATACACCCTTATCAAACAGGCTCAGGGCTTTAACAGTCAAGATTCTTACAAACAACAGAGACAGAGGAAAAGGACATTTGTATTAAACAGCAACCCAAAAACTGAGTAAAGACTGTGCACATATTAGAAATAATACTTATAGCTAAATGAGGAACAAGATTGTGTCAGAAATATTGAGGAAGCTTTAAGTTAATTACACAAGTTATTGAATTCTTTTGTGGAATGTCCTTCACTGAAGGTTTCTCAGTGTTCAGCTTTGATAATCTTGTTGAGGTCTGCAACATATATGCAAACTTAGCAGTTATCATAAAAGAAAGCAGGAACAGGAAGAACAAGAAGAGGAAAGCACTCCTCTATCAATTTGTGAAAGCTGGAATAGTTGAATAATTTCTCCTCAGTCTCCATCCTGATTCATAAACCAGCTGGTGTAAACCAACATAATATTTCAGGCTAAACTGGTAAAAGAGTGAGCAAGCCACTCCTGCACTATTTCTTACCTGGCCTGTATCTGGAAGCTGATTTCTCTGCCCTTTACTAAAGAGATTGCTCAACCTTTTGCCATCATAATGAAACTCAAGTAGAGAAAAGTTGTAATTCTGAGTGTGGGTGGCTATGCTGTTCATATGAAAAATTGGCAGAAAGAGTTTTCTTTCTTTTACTCAGTAGGACACCAGATGGCCGCAAAAGATTTTTCATGGGAAGAACTTGTTAATTTAATTAATTTTTAAGACATTAAAATACAAGAAGGAAATAGCACCATGGTTATCAGTGTTCCACAGAAGTAGCAACTGCAACATTTACAAGTAGAGGAATACCACCAGTGTGTAACTCCCAGTCCAAAATACTCAGACACATTATCCGCACGCAAGAATGCAACTAACAGTCTTCAGAACCAAAAATGTGATTTTCTGTTTGTAAGTCTTTTTCTCTGCCCCTTACAGGCTATCATCAGTATCTGAGACATTCTCCATTTTGGTGTCTAGTGGTCATGAAGTCAATACAAGTTTTGAGTACAGAGAAAACACAAGCTAAGAATCTTAAGTGAACTGTCTACCAACAAACTATTACATATATTGGGTTTTGCAGTTTTTCTATTTTCTTAAGATTGATGTTCCTAACTATTTCTTTGTGAAAAATAATTTAACTTACTTGTGTCCCAGCATATACTTCACCAGATTTCCATTACTCACATACCTGTTTTCAATTGCCATCCTAGGCCTTTGGCGAGCAATATGTTACTGAAACTTTCTAAGCATTAGATTACTTAACAATTTTTAAGACCCCCTGAATGCAAGTAATTAACAGAAGGGTACTGTGGAAAATAAAAATCAAGCTAAAATATAAATTAGTGCTATTTAACATGAAAAAAACTTTTAGGACAAATAAACCAGAACAGAGACGCTCAGTCCACATTAAGGAAGATATCTAGCAAGTAGTGATGCTGCAAAGACTTTGGTATGAGAGGCAAATGCAAATTCAATGCAAGTTTACAAAGTTATATGGCCATAAAACAGCAAATATAACTATGAATGACAATATATATAAATATATGGAAAAATGAATGTTCTTTTTCCTTTTATCTCCTGAAGTTTTCCATGCTCCTGCCCCTCTTGATCATTGAAAGTTATTGACAAATTGGAAGAGATTCATAAGAAAGCATGTAAAGTGTCCAAGGTTTTATAGCAGTTGATCTAAAATGAATGTATGAATATCTGAAGGTTAAGTGCTTAGCGAAGAGAGAATGTAATAACAACATAAAAATATTTGAAAGTCCTTAACACTGAAGTTGTAACAGAACTATTTAGAATGATATGAAAAGTTTGAGTGGAGGAGTAGGACGACAACAGGAAAGTGAGAATTCAGGCAAAATTAACTGAGACCCATTTAACCACGGAATAGAGGAAGTAAAGGAAGCTTCAAGACTTGGAATAGTTAAACAATGGGGTAACCTAAACTATTCAAAGTTATTCTTCAGAGAATGATTTGATTTTTGCAAGGGAGTAAACGAGATCACTGACTGGGTAAGTCACATCTTCTTCTATCAACACTTGGAGACGCATGTGCCTTACCATAAAAGATGTATTTCACATGTTCAATCTTCATATCTCTATAGGTGCAGAGCTCCCAGAAAGCAGCAAAGGTACTATATATTTGTGAATCATCTGAACTGCACATGTGTTACTTCTGCACATCTGAATCCTGGATTCATGCTGGTCTTGGAACCTGCACACTTACTGCATGTGCACTGCCCAACACAAGTCCAACCAGAAATCTCTGGGAGCTCCTAGCTGGCTGTCAAAGATGATGTCTGAGAATGAGCTACTTCTGCTATTGACAGTTGGACAAACTTCTCCTGGTTGCCTTTTTCTTCCCAAGGCAACTTGGGAGTACGTAAGTTTTGAGGGCAACCTCAGTGGCTTCCTAGCCACCATCTTTCTTCAAGAAACACCTTATCCTCCCAGCAATAATGAGAGGAACATTGCTATTGCTGCAGTAGTTCACTTGAAATATTTATATTTATTTGTAATGTCTATCAGATTTACATATATATCTCAGAAACCATTTATTGTAATATCTGTCTGCTAATGAGGCCATTGTCTTTTATTTCCTGTATACTTTCTTTTTTATCTACTAAACAGAGAAAAGCAATTGGGAAAGAGCAGACACAGCAAAGATAATGCAACAGTAGAGAAGGCATTCATAATTGATAGATATTATTTACCAATTTACCATAAAAATCTTTTAAGAGAAATATCAACTGAAATTTTGTCTTGGCGACTGATGAAAATTCCGCCTTAAGACAAAAGAGTAAGAGATTGTTTATAAGAGCTGGTTCTCAGCAGAGGTTTTGGGAAGGAAATAAGCATTCTTCACCAGTTGCACAGCATATTGCCTTAGGCAGAGTACATTGATACTAAAACAGTTTGTCTTATTATTCATTTCTGTTCACTTCTGCAGTTGGTTTTGGTGTTGACATGAAAATAAATGAATAACAGAGTATCTAAACAAATGTTTTGTCTAATGGAGAACTTATAAATGACATGCCAGTTACATAAAATGTCAGATTCTCTTCTGTCGTTGTGTTTTGCATCAAAACAAAGTATGTGATTTATGAGAAAAACAATTAAATACAACTCAAAGAGCACGGAAGGACTCTCCCTAAATTCCACAGAGCTTCAAAATGGATTTTTTTGAGAAGAAATAAAAGTTACTGACATCAAAATTTTAACCTCAGAAGGCAAATTGGGATACTAAGACACTTACACTATTCTGAAAAGAAAGACCTAATGCAAGCTCTGCAAAACACTTAGAGAGGTTCGTGGCAAAGCAAGAAAATCCTCCCCAAAAAGGCACGTAGAGTAGACATACCTTAGTAATGTAATCCATTAACCTTTACATACACAAGAAGACAATGCATCAAAACTCACCACTATAGGTACGAAATGTTTCAAAACAACCAGTGTTTCTATCACTTAAATTACAGATTTCTCATGTAGTCAGCAGCAGGAAAGACAGACTACCTCAAAGAGTGATTAAAAGCACCTAAGTTAGGTTTCTGCCTTGAATTCTTTAATGGAGTCCAGATAAGGTCTTGGGGGAGCATGGATTTGCAAAAAGTAGACTTATGTATGTCTCCTGCTTGCAACAGCCAGGAAAGTGGACGTCCATATCTTCTCATATAGGGTCATAAACATCTTGTGAAATGCTTTTAATTTCAAACTTTCGTTAGGCTTGAAGTAGAATATTACAGTTTCCCTCACTGTATCTTGTTGACTGGTCTTCATTTCTGACTGGTCACCAGCTGCTCTTTCCCACCACTGAGTGTGAATATTACAGATACTCCCAGAATACTACTCCCTTGTGCAAGCCCATGGTGCAACTCATCCACTGATCCATAAATCGCTGCTTCAGAACGTGTTTCTAATTCCTTCTCTTCCAGGGACTCAGGCTTGCCCAGACACATGACTTCATGGAACACTGAATGTGTTGCATAAAATGTCACAAAACTTAGTGCCCATAAGTGAGGTGGCCTGAATTCCTGCTGTAAGAACACAAAGGAAATCTTTTTGGAACACCTTCAGATCCATGTGGTTTGTGCCACTCAATGCAAAGCATATATTTTATTCTGATCAGTTCCCTTCAACTTTTTAAAAGGAAGAGGGCAAGTAGACCACTGGATTGGAATCACTTGATGACTTTCAAAAACCTCTGAAAACATTCCGGACCAAGCCAGTAAATGAGGTCAAGTGGCTGGAAGCTGAAAACTCTTCTTGGGATGAAGCGAAGATTGTTGATCAATGCTTTTGTTGGGGCATATATCCTAGGTTCAAATGGGACATCTGGTATCAGGGCCATAGAACCATAGAATTATCTAGGTTGGAAAAAACCTTCAAGATCATCAAGTCCAACCATCAGCCTGACCTACCAAGTCTCATCACGAAACCATGTCCCTTAGTGCCACATCCACAAGTCTCTTAAATACCTCCAGGGATGGGGACCCCCTTGGGACACTTCCCTGGGCAGCCTGTTCCAATGCTTGACCACCCTCTCCATGAAGAAGTTCTTCCTCATTCTCAATCTAAACTTCCCCTGGCCTCACTTGGGGCTGTCACCCTTACTCCCTGCCCATGGGCCCAGAAGCCCCACTTCGTCTCAGGCCAGGGTCTTCAGCTCGTCCATGAGCTGTGCTGTAGATGTACCTGTCTCCATGTCTGACCAGGGACACTTGATTCAGACTTGGGCCTGTGGACCCAGTTCCTTGCTTACCCTCAGACCTGCCACATCACCACGGGGATCAGTGGACTGTATATGACCCTAGTTACCATTACCAAAATGGATCCTGACCCTGACTCACTGACTTGCTTCCTGGCTTCACCTAGGCCTGGCTTGTCACCGTGAACTTGCATGTTGATCTGGACTTTTGGTGGATCCCAGCTGTCATCCCCAGGCCTGCCTTGCTCCCTTTGCTTGGGGGCAGCAGGATGGGGTTGGCAAGGCCCCTGCACTGCTGGCCGTGCTACCACACTTGGCTCCCAGCTACCCAGCCCTTGGGGAGCAGCTGACCCTCACTGCATCCTGTTGTCTGGCCTTGGAAGAGTAATGCAGTCTTCCTAGCATAAATGCCTAAGTTCCACTCAATTCAGGCTCCACTGAAGATCATAAAAGATAGGCCCTCTTTGCACAAGTGGTAGCAGTATTGTTCTTCCCCACGCACTATACCCTGCTTGCCTGCTTGTGTAAAAAATTTACCCCCACCTTTAACCTGAGGGGGCTTGAAGCCTTAACTATATTTCAAGACAACTCTCCTCAAGCAGGTTGTTCAAAATTTTCCATGACTACCTTGGAGCTGAGTCAATGCACTGGCAGGAATGCAAAAGTCACAAGGCCAGAAGGGCAGAGGAGAGGATTATCAGCTGTCCCCTTGGAAAGGGGCACATGTGGGTCTCACACCCAATTTCCCAGAACAAGCATTGCATTAGACCATCCCTAGATTACACCAAAAATAAAAAAAATAAAAAATAGAAGCAGCCCAGAGATCAGACGTCATCTGTGTTCCCCATTCTACTTGTGTTCTAATTGCTAGATGAAGATGATGGTTGCTTTTGCCTTTTTTCTTTCTTTTCTGAGACATTTACATTCACAACTACGCAGCTGTCAGGTTCAAACGTCTTCAGCCTCAGGAAGAAATCCTGTTTGAGTTCTTGCTCCTGGGTGAGTTCCCTAAGCAGCGCAATATAATACAGAAGACTCTTCAGTGAGTTGGGTAGAGTTTGCATACCTCTGTTCTATGAAAGGTTAATTTGTTTATTTTAAGTTAGATGCAATTCAGAGCTGAATTTATAATTAATTTATTTATAGCATGTTAATTTAATAAGCTGAACAACTGGAGAAAAATGAGTGCAGGAAATGTCTTACACATTCTAAATAACACTTGTTAACTCTAAACCATATTTGCATTCAAAAACACACGACAAAAATTGCATCACACAAATATAAAGCAGAAACCCCCACATACTTGTAGAGTCGTCTGAAACTAACCACTTCTCAAAGAAAAAAAAGGAGTTTAACTTAAGAAGGGATTGAATTATAAACTAATGCATTTCCAGTTGTTTTAAAATTTCAACAGATAAAAGAAGAGTTATGTCAAAATAAGCTGAGGATAAATTGCTAGCAGTCTTACCTACCAGTGAGTTAACACAAAGCAAAACAAAATTTAAAAATTACAACTTAAAGCATTTTTTAATCAGAAAGACATAATATAGATTTGTTTACCTGGGGAAATTGAGGCATATTCGACTGTAACCACTCAACAATAATTTTACCATTTTTTTTAAAACATCATGATTTTATTCTCAAGTAATTTCTAAGAAGATTCATTTATTCTAGAATCATATTCACTAAAAGGCTTTAACTAAACTGTTACTGAGCAGCCACAGAAGAACACTTAATACCAAATAACTATGTTGTATATACCAATAAGTAGATCTTAGAATAACTGTGGGCTGTTTTGTCTACAGGGAAAAATTCATGGCCATATATTCTCATGATTTAAGAATGTATATTTGAACTGATTTAAGTAGTTTAAATTTCTAATATTCAATCATGAGATTTCCCCTTAACTAAACTATTTATGGGATTATTGACAGTCCCATAAATTCTAAGCATCTGAAACCCCTGCTGGCAACCTGAATAAAAGTCTTGATGGAAGAAGCCAGATTTCAAGTTTCATTTTAATATCAAAATTAAGATTTTACAATTCTACAAAATTAGGATAAATATACCACTGAGTCCTATTGTTTTAAGTAATTTGATTTACTAAGAGATCTTATATAAACTAAAAATATCATCTTTATTTTACTTAATATTACTTTTATTTATCTTTAGACTCCGCTTTGAATTCATCGAGTTCCAAATTTCTTAAACTGCAAAGTAAGTAAAAATTCAAGAAATTAATCAGAAACGTGTTGTGGATAATTGCTTAATTAAAATTCCTGAAGTAGTATGGGTGTTTTGTACTGCATTTACCCTAATACTCACCCCTGCACATGTTCATTAATCTTCTTTTATTTGATTCTGTTTATTCTCTCTTTTTATGGGTTATATATGACAAAAACAATATTGTCAGTGCTGATTTACATAATCCGAATATACAGTATTCCCATGATTTGTGTATTTCTCTTCCCTTGCTTGACGAGGTTATTAAAATTATAGGCCAGAACATGGCATGATTGTTGGCGAAGAGTGCTTTGTAAAAGACTCCGTGCTAGTTAGAACTGAAATTACCCTTTGTTTCAAAATGTTCCAGGGAATGATTGCCCACTGAGATAATGTAAGTTAAGTAAAAAAAAAACTTCAAACAGAGTTTAACGATGAAGTTGTATCATGTATTTAAGAGAAATTCGATGTATTTAATATAGTGCCCTGTGTTGCAGAGTGTAATACTAGTCTCTTTAGAAAGCTTTTTCTTCCTATTTTCTAACCGTACCATAAAAAAATCATTGTTACAATTCATCATTCCAAACAGTCAAAGCTAGTATTTTATAGAAGCATGAGTAATTATAAGAAAAGGATATGTTATAGAAATAATAAAACCTCAGTATAAAGGTCAAGCCATGTGAAGTAAAAAGCTTTTATTAAAGAACCTGTAGTTCTGACCTAAGGACCTTCAAAATCATTATGATCACCCCTACCTCTGTTAAAATTAAATGGTTAGGTCAAGAAATATCTTTTAATATCTTCAGCATAACTTTTATTTAGAATGCATTCTGGAAAGATCAAACCATAACAATACCACAGGGATATGCGGACAGAATATCAGTTGCTATGAATAGCAGCTGCACCCAGTCTCTCTCACTTTATTTTACTCTTCTTTGTGTTTTCAGTCATTTACTTTTGAGAAGGATTTTAGTCTCAGTCTCAAAATTATTGAGACAAATTCACTCTGGATTAACCTTTTTATATACATTGCTAGAGCAGCTAGAAGTTCATTAAACTGAATATTATAAAATCATGTAAAAACAACAGCAACTGTACCATAGAGTACCCAGTCTTAGGCAGGAGATGATAAGTTAATGAGCCCAAGAGACAGAGAGCGTAAAGTAGCAGTGACAGGATTATGGACAGCAATTGCTCAGTAACCATAACTGATCTGCAAAACAGAGTGTGACCAGAAAAAAAGGGATACAAATGTGTATCTGAAGAGAACACACATGAACATAGGTCTCTGACTACAAAGGACAACTCATTGAAAGCTCAGCAAAATATGGTCTGCGTGATCTTCACACTTACAATGTCAATTCCTATGTAAAGTATTTTCAGATTTTTTTCTTAGTTTGTTTCACAGTAAAAGGCAAGGGAAAAATATTTACAATGCTAGCTGTAAAATCTAAGACGCTTGTAAGAGGAAAGTGTCATTCAAACATGATAGACCATGCGGAATGAGACAAGCACATGAATGAGTGTATAACTGTGAGCTTATCACTTTTTTGCTAAGTTCCTGGAAAAGCAATATTGTTTAGGAAGTCAGCTGGACTTCACTGAAACACACACTGATCTGTAATGGCTGTGGAAAAATCTAAGGATAGGATTTTTTGAAAATTGTCTAAAAGGTTCAGCAGTTGATAAGAATGGGAATTCCATGTCTCATTTTCAGAAGTGGACTTCAAAAGCATTATATTAAGTAAGTGCACTTTTCAAATGCAAATATTAAGCATTTTAAATGATGGAGAACAAAAGTCTGTCCATGTTCTTGTATAGACCTCCTAGGACACCAAAGAGAATGTCTTTCCATATTCTCCACTTCTCTGCATCCACTTCATCCTTCCTCTCCTTTCATAGACACTCTTTTTCACCATAACCTCCATGTTTTTTATATTTTCCCATCTTTTTTTCTCTGTCATTTATTGTACTAATTGACAGGTATTTTTTTATTGAAGTTGCATGTATAAAAAATATTAAAAAAAAATAAAAAATTTAAGTCATATGCAAAAGTGAGAGCCTACCAGAAATAACCTTGCCCATACAACATCAGCTGATTTACCGTGAGCATATACACTTTGATACACACTTTATTTACGTGATCACAAACTTTTTTCCATAGCACCCCAGCCATTTCAGTGTCCAGATTGGATGGTGCTTACTTAATGAACAGCTGTTCAATATTTAGTTCATTGTTCAATACATGGTCCCATTGTTCAATGCATGGCCTCATGCCATCTTTGTTGCACACTATTCAAACCATTCTCTAAAGATATTTGTTAACTTCCCCATGAGTTTGTTTTATGACACTCATCAGTATAGTTTTGAAAGCTTTACAAACATTAATTATGTCCACAACATCCTTGTGAGATGATGGGTTTTATGCCCATCCTACAAATACAGAACTGAAGCAGAGAAATTATGATTAACAATATCCATGAATTTCGAGCATCCAATTTGAAATACCTTGGGTTTGATTTACAGCTCCCATTGACCTAAGTTGCAGTTGGGAGTCTTCAGCACTTCTTCAAATTTGTTTCCACACTCTCAGTCTGGGTACCAAGAAAATGAAGCACATTCTGTTAGAAGCAATCTATGAAAAGTTTGTTTTAAGTAACTTTCCCAGTATCACATATCTCGGGTTGAGACGGGAAGGGAATTCAATTGTCTAGACCAGCGTTCATGCCTTCCTTATGAGGCTGTCCTTTTCTCTTACTGAAATCTCTTGCTTCAGCTCTACATTCCTTCCCACTTCGGCAACAAATGGGTGATGAAGACAAATTTTTCTGTGATGCAAACTCCAGAGAATCTCTACGCTCTGACTGGGGCAGGGATCCCAGAAGAAAAAAAAAAAACTATAGATTTCAGACTAAAAGTTGTGCCATGATACATAAGTTTAACGTGGAATTTCCTATTCTTTGATACCCTGAATTTTCAGTCCTAATAATGTTTCACTTCCCACTTCCAGTTTTCCCTATTATTCCTAGCTCTAGACTCTCTGCCCAGACAATCTTAACTTCCTGTCTTCAGTTTCCTGTGTTTTTCTTTCTCTCTCCCCTCGGCCCCTAAGTCCTTGTTTCTCTAGATAGATTGTCTCAGTCCAGCCCTTTTCTTTCTCAAACTCAGCTTTTCTCTCTAGTGCATCTGAACACACGGTTCCTTCATCTTTTTGTGCTAGATGAAAGGTTATCGCTGAAAAGAGAAAACTGTCATAAAGAGTATAATGCAAGACCAGTTTCCTGCTCTCATTTTAGTGTCCATGTGAGCCAGAAAGCCTGTCCTTGTCTGTCACTGTGAGCTCAGGCTCAGGATCTAGGGACACTGATACACTCGAGCATGCTTTGGAGTTTTTAATTCCTAAAACTCAAGGGTTTTTATGTGCATCTTCACTGAAGTAGCAAAAACCAAACCAAACCAAACCAAAAACAAACAAACAAACAAAAACACCAGAGGCATACCTTTTCTTGCCTACGCAACCCCTGAAAATTTTCATCTTTCTTTCCCAAGGTTTCAGTGCACTGATACATTTCAAAGCAAGGATTTCAAGAACTTCGGTGACATGGGCAAAAATACATATTTTTTCCTTGCATCATTCCTAGAAGTGGCTGAATTATTTCGGCTGGAGCTTTCCAGAAAAGTACAGCCTGAGACAGCTATTTGGCATGGAAAACTTCAGTCAAAACAGTTACAGTTTGGCACTATTATAAGAGGATAAAATCAAGGTTTCATAATAGGAAGTATTAGGTAATTTTAATAATAGGCAGTTCTATCACCTATAAAACCTTTAAACATAACAAAATACTATATTCACAAAAAAAAAAAAAATATTAACAGAAGTTCTATTAAAATGTGTCCCAGTAAAATGAAAAGGAGAAAAAAACAAACATGCAAAAATATGAAATATCACATCCTGACCCTGAAAAATAGACACTGGTGCTTCTCCACCTTAACACAACAAGTGTCTTGAGCTTTTTCCACTTCAGTCCAAAAACAGAAGAACACAAAACATAACTTTAATCTGCCAGGAAAAAAAGAAAAGTAAATATTAAGATAGTATCCTTCTGTGAGCTTCCTTGCTTCCCTGTATTAAAGTATGGCTGTAGTCTGGGCCTAACCTTTGACATTCTTCTGGCTGCTTTAATGTAACATAGTGATCCTCCAGATAATCTATTTTCCTTTTCACTATGTATTACAATCTGGTGAAACCTCCTTTCCATCTCTCTCTCTCTCTCGTGTTCCCATTCTGTCAATACGCAAAATACTGAAGAGCATCTGATTCCCCTGGATTCTGATCTCATGGGCCAGCACTTACTTCAAAGCTTTAAAATGTCTTTTACTGACTTCTTATCAATTTTATTATGAAACACTGGCCTGGAATGAAATACAGTAGTGATATTGCAGGAATATCAAGGTCTCTCTGGGGTGCTTAAGATAGTTAAAAATCACATTTATTCCATAGTTCCTATTTTTTAAAGACAAAGAGCGTTTTATGACTGCTTAATATGACTTGCATAACAAACTATAAATTTTCCACAACAATTTCTGCATTACTCATATAATTGCTTTATTTGCTACAGAACATGATTCAGAATCATATCGACTCTGGATTTTAAATCTTCATGTAATGGCAAATATGCCGTGCCTTTGGAATGGTGGATTTAGTCATGAAGAACAGACAATCCAGCATTATCCCTACATTGAAAGAAAAACCATGAAGTCTGTTCTGTCGTACTGAGTGCAGCAAAGGATTGACTTGAATAAAACTGATCACAGACTATGCAGATAGCGCAGAATTCGTACCAACTAGCAGAAAATCCCTAGGATGAAGAAAGAGTTATCTAAATTAAAGGTTTATATAGATATATGCAATACAATATAACTTGTAAATACTGCTTCTATTGTTTACCATAATCCTAGGCAGTAAACTCACAGGACCTTGCTGGTTTAAATAAAATGCAAGAAGGAATTGACTGAAGGATACATTTTAATAGCCCTCTGTCAGAGAGAGTTAACACACTTGCACCTCTAACAACAGCATTTTTATTAAATCTTTATTATGTTGTGTTAAAAAAAAAGTCCCCTTAGCCCCCAGGTAGTTGGTTGATGCTGAGTTTTCAAATGAAATATTTATGAAGTTCTTTGTTTAGAAGTTTAATTGTATCTTTAAATGACTTTCATATGTTTATATGCTTTACCCTCCTATATAAATGCCATATGATGCTCTATCATACTGTCCGGAATAGTCATTATGCATTTCACCATCACAACTGTTACATAACAATAAGCAGAAAAAAGGGACAAAAGGATAACTAAGTTAAACCAGATCCTATACATACTTATTTTGTTGGTAACCCAGATCATATCTCCAGCAAAATGTGCTTCTAATCATGTAACATAGCATAGTACTATAATACTTTCCATATTTAAACTCTCAGTCAATGTATAATACTATGAAAGATACTAACGTACTCTGCAATGACCTTTCTACTTCTCTGCCATGGGCGGGGGGAAGGAGAAGACTCTTCTGGATAAAGAACAGGGGTAGAACTAGGAAACCTAAGGTCTATGTCTCAAATGAAATTCAGTTTTGCTTCTATAATGGCTGCAGAGATCCATCACTCTTGTGGTACAACATTTAAAGAAAAGAATGATTTAGATGACTTATTATCTTTCCAAGTAATGGATGACAATTTTGAAATCACCTTCCTGATTTAGGAGCTAAAGGGACGTTTTTTAAAGTGAAGGCAAGTTAGAGATCCATGCCACTTCATGTGACAGTGGTGCTGCAATAACTCTGACCCCACCGCCTTGCACAAGGCCCTTCAGCTGTTTCCTGTAGTGCAGATTTTGGCCGTCTGCTCCAGGCAGTCTCTGTGGTTAGTCTTCATGGGGTTTAAGCCAGCTAGCTACCATGATAGGAAATGTCAAATAAAGTTGTCCACAGTTTTATACATGATGATACTCATCCATCCGTCCTTGCAGCCCTTTTCTTACCCACAGCTAGGGAGTAGTGTCACGAAACCATCGCGGTTTTGTTGTGAAAAGTGACACCCTTCTTGTGCACTGGGTGGGCTGGCGACTCGTCAGAGGCAGACAGTAGAGGAAAGAAAAACATACGAGGCAAACATGAAGGAATAAAGGAAATTGTGGATTTATTACATATAGAAGGTGGGACACTTGCTTTGGTTGTTGCCAGAAGGGATGGTGAAGGATATGATATCTATGGCTTATATTAACCATATATTATTATTATACAATTATAGATATTAATACAATATATTAGGTTGTGATGCCACTTGAATACACTCTGCAGATATCTGATTTGTTGTTCAAGCACTACATTAAAACCCTTCAAGGGGAGCATCAGTTCATAACCCATGAAAGCCATTAGAATTGCAGAGCTGGAATAAAAAAATAACTGTTTATCAAGAAGACAGACATTCAGTGTGCGAATGTGAATAATATTCCCTGTCTTTCTAAAATAGCAAATACTGTCTTGCTAAATTTGTTCTCTTGCTGACAATTTTTATTGTAACAAATGGCCACTAAAATCCACCTTTCCCATACAAGGAAGCCCACCTACTCCAGCTCTACTAACAGCCAACAACATCTAAGAAAGTTAGAAAACAGTATTTTCCTATATAGTACAATAAAATAAAGTCTATATGAAATAGGAAAAGCTCTGGAATGATCTGCGAGGACCATTAGTTTCAGAATTTGAATTAATAAGCATTATTTTTTTTTAAAACTGTTGTGAGCCTATCACAAAGTCCTCCTGTAAGGATTGACAGTTTTGCGGGTTTTTATAAAATTTCCCCGGCAACATGCATGTGACTTCAAAGTCCTATATGTTAATTTCATTAGCTGAAAATTAATGGAATTACTGTCATCAAAATTTCTATTTTGGAAACCCAAATTTTAGCAAGACATGATCGAAATTGGTAACCTTTGATGTCACACCAAGAAAATAACTGCAAGTTTTTTTAACATTTTTTATATTGTGAACAAGATTTTTCTGCTATAATTTTAAATAAAACTGACAAAAGTATTTCATCAATTTCAGTAACTGGTTAGTTCAATGTAGCACATATAAAAGAGAGCTTTTTTTCCCTATTTTGTTCTCATACAAAGGCTGGATTTTATTCTAGTCTCGTTGATATAATTCTATTTATTTCACAGTCATTACTTATTAACACCAATGGGGAGAGGAACAAAGCCATGAAATCAGAGTTTCTTCTTTTTTCCTTGATGCAACCTGATGCTTTTTGGTTTACCATGGAATGGTTGCATGGTGAGAAAGACAGATTTTCTTGTGTTTTTAATAATGTGTTCTCTTCAGAGAGAGTCAATATTTGCCCTTCCCATTTGGCTGGCTTCACTTTAAGAATCATTATTTCTGGCTAAAGAAGATTGGAGATGGTAAAGAACACATTTATTAGGACATTGCTGCCATTGGGAACATGTGACTGGAAGAAACGTCCATTTTTGTCAGAGAGAATTATATTATGCAATTTCTTTCATAAAGTGAGCAAGTCCTATCCAAGTTCTATCCTACATAAAGCCCTTTACAACTACCAGAATGTCATCCAAGAACACGATGCTGAGAACCCTTTCAATTCGCTGTGTCAGATTTCATGACCGTTTCATCTCAATTTGTTCTTATGCCAACACTGTCCAAAGTCATTCTTTGTGTGCACGCATCCTTTTCTGATACACTGCTAGACCGCAAGTGTGTGCTCCTTGCCTCTATTTCCTGCACTGAGTAAGCTTGGTACTTCCATCTCATCTGATAAGGACTTAATTCCCCTTATTGTCCTAGACTTTTCTGCTTTCTTGAAAATGCTTACCAGAACAGTACATGCTATTCCAGATAAAGTCTTATCAGAGAGCTGTATCAGGACAAATAGCCTATCTTTATGGAAGAACTGTTTTGGAAGTATTTCAATTGAAATTTAATGGAAATGCCATTAAGTTTTGTTTGGCTTTGTAAAAGGTGATACAAAATACTCTGAATCAGTGCAGCTGAAAAAATACAGTCATCAGCGATGTTCACTGAGAAAAAAAAATCCCTTTTGAGAGGACTTGGTTAATTATTTTGCTTATTTGTGACACAAAATGAAAAGAAAAAGCAAAAAGTGCTGTCGTTACTCATTATGTACTCAATTTATCACAGAAGAATACAGTTCTGCTTATTAAGCCTCTCCCAGACATTCTTTTGTGTTCTGGGCTTCTGAAAAAGCCTTAAGTAAAACTGATGCTACCTAACTAAATCACTGCAGTCTTCTGCAAGCCTTTCAGCTCAGTGCTGTTTACCAACCAGTATATCAAAGCTGACTGGGGACTTTAAAAATTTCATGTGCTGCTTGAAACAAAAGAACTTGATCAGTCATGCATCACATGGGTTTCTTTCTTTTTTATTATGAAACAAAAGAAATAATAATAATAATTTGTACTTCTTGTAGTAGTTCCTTGTGCTCAGGCAGGATTCTGTCCTGCTGACCTAGCACTCTCCAGCGCAGCCTTCTGTTAGCGAAATACATACGGCATGAATGGGCAAGCAAATGTAACATTTGAGAATGCAAAGGATTGCTTTGCCTTTTTTTTTTTTTCTTTTAGCATTTGGCAGTGCAGTTGCAGTCCTCTGCTGCCCCAGTAGTGTGTAGGTCTGTCAGAAAGATCCAGGTGGGTTGTGTTGATTTTAGGAGGCAAGGGCCCTGGAGGCCATCTGGAGGAAGTCAGCTCCAGAGCTTTTCAAAGGAGAGATTGGTCAGAGAAGGAGTTTGCAGCTGTAGAGCAGGGAGGTGCTCTGTTATTGCTCTGGTTCTTCATTTTTTTTCCCCTTTTTTTTTTTGAAATAATGTAGAATATTATTTCTCTGTTACTTGTTTGCTTTAAATAAGTCAGGCTCGCCCATGTTAGCCGTTTGGTTCATCTCTGAGCGTTACGTTGGACCACCACGCTGTGATTTTCAAAAAGCCTAAAGAATTTGGACAGCCAGAACTCAACTAAAAGCTGTGATATTTTATGTCAGCATCTTTTGAGTGGTTTCCACAGTCGTGCAGATGAAACAGAGTCTGCACTTGCGGTGAGACATATGCAAAAATTAAACTACATTCCCTTTCCTCTGGGCTACCTCTTCTCCTTTATGCTGCAGAGAACAAAAGTGAAGAACCAAGCTGTGCTGTATCAGGCAATGTTCCTCCTCACTGTCGTCCTTCTCCCTCCTTTTCTCCTGCCTCTTCTAGAATGAAAGGGAACTTCTTCCTAACACCACTCCCAGGGTGCCTTTACTGTGCCTCTGTCTACTGTAAGAACTTCTCCTGAGTGTAGGCCCACAGATGGGGCACCAGGTCCCCCTTGGGAAGGGACACTGACATCTCTGAGACAGCCAGGAATGGCTGCTCTATTTCTAGTTTCTTAGCAAAAAGGCAATGAACTTTCCTAGTTAAACTTTTCCCCTTGTTTTTGTAAGCCCCAACCTCCCCCCGCCCCCAAAGCCCTAATCTTTTTTATCTGGGATAAAAAAAAAAAAGAAAAAAAAAGAAATAGAGAGGAAGAATATTTTTCTGATAGACTTGTACAGTTAGAAATCATAAACAGTAAAGAAATCTACATGCTGAGGTTCCAACAGAAACAGAGACTTGGCTGACTTCTGTAATCTGAACTTTGCATTAATTAGTGTTTTGAATTTGATTAGAATAAATTAGCCATCTCGTTTGGTCCAGCATTTGCCCCTTTCCAGCCATTTTAAAAAGCATATCCAAGATGAGACTTGGTGTTCCTAATCAGAGGGATGAGAAGAGAAAGAGGAGGATGGGGAGTCAAGGACAGAAAGAGGGGACTGAACAGACTGAAATAGTTGCCATCTGCCTACTTTCTGCACTTGGATTGCCTGCCATAGTTTGGATCTGCCTTACCTTGTGGGAATTGTACTGATGACACTGCCACCTTAGTCCTTAATTCACTTATTTTACACATGTATTTTTTCATTGGAACATAATTGTTTTATGAAACTAAGAAACATCAAATAAACATGGTAACAATTATCGGTGCTTTGTTCCTGCTTTTGTTGGATCTTTGAGAGGCACTTGACAACCCAGACCAGGGCTACTTTTACAATGTTTGAAGAACCAGTTCAGCCATAGGTTGATGTCAACCACACTAATCAAACCTCTGCAGCTGATAACTGTATTCATATGTTGCACTACACCATGCAGACATGCATGGCAAGCTCCACAGGACACACAGCCTATTCGACATTAGCTTTCTTTCCTAGGCAATTTATTCTGAAGCTATTAAGTCAGCTGTGATGTCACTCTAACATATCAAAGTTAGATTCACTCGTTCACAAATACAGATTCACCCTCCTGATAAGAGGCGTAGCAGCACGCCTGCCTCACCCATTTTGAAACAGGCAACCTGGAAGTTAATTTTCACAACACCCTTCATTTTCACAACACTGTAGCCTCACAAGGAGAGCACAGAAGCAGGAGGAACATACCTGGAGATCAGTTCCCACTTCAGCTAAAAAGAGCCTGAATCCGCAGCTCCCATCTCCCAGTGCTCTGAACAGCAGGCTATGCACCATGCTTTGTTTGTGCAAGCATGCAAGCGTGTACACATAGGGAGGGAAGGGGGAAGGTGTTGAAATCTGTTCTGCGACACAGCCAAGAATCCAAGATTCATGGGGCCAGGCAGACACTTAACCGAGCTGATTGTGCAATCTGCTGGGCGACCCGCAGCCCGGGGAAGCAGAAGCAGGAGCTGCTGATCTGAATTCCCCGTCTTCTCCCTCAACCTTGTATTTTAAATGCAGCTGTGGCTGTTATGCTCCATATTGGATTTAATATTGCTTATGGATCAGGCAGCTGGGGCACCACAAGTTGTTTACTTGCGTAAAAGCTGTACAGCCTTCCAGGATCACGGGTTCAAAACATTCAGCTGCAGCAAAAGGTGCCTTATAGCACATGCTGCAGCAGAGCTTTAGACACTTAAAGCTTCTACCAGAATATTTAGGACCCTATAACAACCCGGATTATTATTCTTGGATTCAGATGTTCTACATCAGTTGCATTGTGGACAGCTTCATGTTATTTTGGATCTCATCTCAGACACCTATACCTAAACAGGCCTTTAACTCTTGATGTTAACTCCCGCATTACCCTGGTGTTTCAGGTTTTCTATTGAGTTGTGCAGAGGGATATCTGAACTGAGTGCACTAGTTTCACTGCTGTGCCACTCAGGATGTATGTGTTCCTGCTCGGGAGTTTAGACACTGAAAGAAAAATTGGATATGTTGAAATATTTTACTTCTCTTTTGATTACCTAGACTGTTTTTCCAAATGCTATATGTAGCTTGAAAATGAATTTTAAGCTAAAAACCACTGCTTTTTAAATGCAGAAGTGAAATCCAGAACATGCAAACAGTTTCCTTTCCAAAAAATAGTGTGTTGTCAGAAAATTGCTATTCGGTTGCATTAGGATCTCAGTCCCATGGAGTTTTGTCCCTTTGAAGACCTATCTCATGGGAAGCAGAAGACCCATGTTAGAATAGAGAACACCGAGCAGGATTTGGTGATAACGTGTCTGTTGATTTGGCAGCATGAGTTGCTACCTTGGCCCCTCCAGTACTGTTGTGGTAGTGGCAGAAGAAACATGCCCAGCTCTCCAGGTTTCTGCCTCAGCCACGTCCCTTTCCCCTCTGTGCAGGGGTCTGCAGCCTGAGTCTGAGGTCCCAGACATTTCAAAGAGCCCTGTTTGGAACACATGCAGTTTACTTTCTACAAAAATATCTAAAGTTACTATTTCATATGGTAAAATACATTTCTTTTTATAATACCATGCCTATGTCATGACATGGTCTTATTTACAGTCCTTGTCCCAGTGCTTATGTATCAGCAAAGCTACATTTTGCTCAGTAAGCCTTACTCTGGTGTATCTCACTTGGAATTTTGTTTGCAAGACAAAGCTCACAACCCCAGTGCTCTACTTATCTGTATTAAGTTACTCATCCCATTGCTACACAATGAGGAAACATGGTATCGGTCCATTTTAAATGGGTTGCTCTACAATTGCAACAGACCACAAAAAGATTTCTGAACATTCTGTTTATAATAACAATCAGGAGTTTTGTTTCCACCCAGTATTTTCCATGATGTCTGCAAAACACTTAACGCTTGTGAGAATGCTAGAGTGCTGAGATCACTATTTGTCATGATGACCAAAATGATTTTATAGTTTCCCTGTGCTCCCTGTAGATATCGTTTGTGTCTCGTCTTATAACCAGATTTTAAATTCCTCCAGGTAGCTTTTTATGAGCTTTTTTTATTGAGAATGCCCACTCATAATAAATCAACTCAAGTTGTTACTTTGTTTGAGCAAAGATCCTCGTCAGTACCACAAGTATGAGATTACAGCCCCTGACCGATAAGAAAGCATCCACTAACTAGAGGCGGATTTCCACACGGAGTAGCCACAAGAGAAGTTAAATAACCCTCTCTTTTCTGCTATGGAGGTAACTCCTCACTTCTGAGACATCAAGTGGCCAATGCTTGAGAACAGGGAATCTAAAAAGTCCTGTGTCACACCCAAGGAGGAACAAAAGGCACAGGTAGCATTTGTGTAATGCGGCTCTGTCACTCCCACTCTCACTGCCCATATTCATGGACAAAAAAATATTGGAAAACGCGTTTGGAGTGGCTGCTGCAAAGGAAAAGGAGAAGAAAGCAGGACTGATATAGTATTTTGCAAATAGGATGAAGAGGAAGGAATGATTTTTGAAGTCACAATAGAGGAATCACAAAATCACAGAATCACAGAATTGTAGGGGTTGGAAAGGACCTCCAGAGATCATTGGGTCCAACCCCCTGCCACAGCAGGTTCCCTAGAGCAGGTTGCACAGGTAGGCGTCCACACGGGTTTTGAATATCTCCAGAGAAGGAGACTCCACAGCCTCCCTGGGCAGCCCGTTCCAGTGCTCCGTCACCCTCACTGTGAAGAAGTTCCTTCGCATGTTGGTGCGGAACTTCCTGTGCTCCATTTTGTGGCCATTGCCCCTTGTCCTGTCCCCACAGACCATTGAAAAGAGGTTGGCCATGTCCCTGTGTCCCCCACACTGCAGGTATTTATATACATTGATAAGGTCCCCTCTCAGTCTTCTTTTCTCAAGGCTGAACAGACCCAGGTCTCTCAGCCTTTCCTCATAGGGGAGATGCTCCAGGCCCCGTATCATCTTTGTGGCCCTCCGCTGGACTCTCTCCAGAAGATCCCTGTCTCTTGTACCGGGGAGCCCAGAGCTGGACACAGCACTCCAGGTGAGGCCTGACCAGGGCAGAGTAGAGGGGGAGGATCACCTCCCTTGACCTGCTGGCCACGCTCCTTTTAATGCACCCGAGGATCACATTGGCCTTCTTGGCCACCATGTGGTCAAGAAGTAATTGAAGTAATGGAAGTAATTGAAGTAATGGAAGTAATGACAATAATCAGAAGAGAGAAAATACAAAAAAATAATCCATCATGTGCATATAGGCATTAGTGAGGAGGTGCTCTTGGAGGTGTTGGCAAAGCAACTGGTTATGCTTTGGTCGATTCTGCTGTAAAGATGAAATATTTTGCTGTATGAGTGAAAAACCAAGGTGGGTCACAGGGAGGGAGATGGCCAGGCAAGGAGGCTCTGAGCAGGCGATGCAGAGAATGAGAAGGCACAGCAAGGGATGGAAGAAGGGGGACGGGGACAAGGAGAAGAGGGGACGGAAGGGTGAAGGGAAGGGGAGAGGGGAAATGCAGAAAGCACAGAGATATGATCGGTGCACCGATCAGTAACGTCAGTGGCCTCAGGAACTCACTATTAAAGATCCCTCCTGCAGATGGAAAGAACTGAAGAAAAAGCTCAACAAGCCTCTCATTTTAGCTTTACTTCCCTATTTTTAAGGCAGATTTTGTTGCATATTTTTTCCATATGTCCAAAGTGAGTTTCTTAAATTACTCTGTTTAGAAATAAACACATGGAAACAATAAACATCTAGAACATTAGCTTGCATATTTCCTTAATGTATGCATATTTCTCTCCAATTTTCCACATGAAATGAGACTAATTCACTTAAATTTCTTGGGCTCCACCCTTTGTCAAAGTTTCCATGATTTCAGGGTTAGCTCGGTAGTTGATTAATACCTTTGAGAGGTAAGACGTAGAGTCATGGACTTACAAATTTTAAGTCAGCTGCTCAGCTTGTGCATAGCTGAATATTTACACTGAATTCAGGTGACCTCTGTCAATTTACAAAGATGAGAAATGGCCTATTATTTCTTTTTGTTATCATGAAGAAATACGGAGAACATTATGCATATAGACATTAGTCATTCTAAAGGAATACACACAAGGTTTCCTCAAAGTTTTTTTTTTTTTACTTTGGGATATTTTATGTCACATTTATCATATATTCTTTGAAATTTCAATATGCTGATTTATATTCCGCACTCTTCTACAAATGTAAAATTAGCTCACCTCACAGAATCACAGAATCACAGAATCTTTTAGGTTGGAAGAGACCTTCAAGATCATCTAGTGCAACCTAAGACCTAACACTAACAATCCCTCCACTAGACCATGTCGCTAAGCTCTGCATCCAAATGTCTTTTAAATACATCCAGGGATGGTGACTCGACCACTTCCCTGGGCAGCCT